>JAJOZX010006669.1:0-245000 GCA_023014485.1 Bathynomus jamesi | reverse complement strand
TACTGGTTAAGAATATATTAAAAGTTTTGGCTTATGCCATAGAAGTCGGGGTTACTGTAAAGTTTTCATTTTAATATTAATGTATTATTTAAAGAGTCTAGTGTATTTCTTGTGGGACTCGTTTTTCGTCTAAATAAATTCTTAAGCTTATTTAAAATGTATAGTGAGTTAATGGACCAGTGTACAATATAAAGAATCCTGTGTATTTCTTTTATTATCAATGTTGGTATTCGTTTAAATACTTAGTTCTTTTGCCGAACAAAATATGGAGAACGTTTTGCGTCTCTCTTGTGGGCAGTGTAAAGCTTTCGCTGTTAACTATACTGTTTAGACACAGAGTAATGACAAAAGTAGATGAGCGTAATTTACTTACTAATTATTATTATAACCTAAATTTGTAAAAAGTTTAAAAAATTACTAATTGGAATTGAGAAAAACTTAATAGAGGTCATTGAAGTAGAAACATTAAGATTGAAAATCTTCTGTACAAGTTATAAGTTTCGATTGAATGCTTGCTTGCATACCCTCGTGCTTCTGTATTGAGTATTTTAGGAGCTTTGCTTTGTATTTGTAAATGGATCATTTTATCTCTGCTCTTTATTGAAGTTATAATTCCTGCAAAACATGGGTTCGACAACGTAGATAGAGATAGATTTTCCATCGTTCAGTAACAGAGCGAGTACCCGCCCAACCTGGGAGCCGTCAATGCTGGAGCGAATCATAGCCTCATCGTCAGAGTCAGACACTGTACGGTTAAGATAACGGGAAGGCTTACAGAATATTACCCTTAATTCGACGAAATTATAAATCATTTTCTTGTTCGGGTAAGTGGTAAACCTGCATTGTGAATTATTAGCTACTGTATACTTCAAGCAGCATGCGAGTTATGCATCGAAAAAAAGAGTTCCGTAAAAGAACTTGTGTTGGTGTGAGAGATTTATTGTTATAAAGATAACATAGGATCCATTCCGAGTTTTTAGAGAGCGATTTCTTCAACGGTTACAACAATAAAAAGTAGAAAAATTGGCTGGTAGATAAATGGGCACCTTGGTTGTTCGGTAAGAATAAACCATCGATTGAAAAGGAATGTTTAATAATGATGTTGTGGCTAACGACGATATCTTTGTGCGTACTTCTGAATGAAATCGTTTAAAGATAACTTGCCAACCGAATGTAAAATGTGCACAAAAATAGTATTGAACGATATGAAGGCCATTTACATAGAGTATATCCCTATAACTTGAGCGGTGTAATAATGTTAACCCGTGTTTACTGCGTAGTGCATAACTCGCATGCTGCTTGAAGTATACAGTACACTGTCTGTAGACTCAAATTACGTGTGAGTTTAGTGTTTTGCGCAGGAGAGCAAAGTGAATGTATTTTGATGTATATTATTTTCAATTTAATTATTATTTAATGTAATGCAAAGCAATAATGATGTGACTGTAGACTCGAATTACGTGTGAGTTTAGTGTTTTGCGCAGTGGAACAAAGTGAATGTATTTTGATGTATATTTATTTTCAATTTAATTATTATTTAATATAATGGTGTGTGTGTGGTATATATATGTGTATATATATATATAATAATATATATAATATATATATATATATATATATATATATATTTCTCGTGTATTGATGGTTATACTTTTTTTTTTTTTTTTTTTATCATATATACTCCATCGTATATATAGGAGTGTATATTTATTTTCTATATATTTCATGAAATTGATTCCAATAATTCGTTTAAATAAACAGAATGATGTAATGGATTTTATTTATTTCGGTTTAAATGTATTTCGGTTTAAATGTATTTCTTTTATTGTGAATAATGGGTTTCGTTTAAATAATTAGTTCTCTTGCTGAACAACTTTGTAGTAATGCCGAGTTAAGAATATTAATTTTTGTTTAAGATTATAAGGTTTAATATAAATTATTTACTAATAATTGTGAAATTATGATAAAGTAAGTTTGTTAGAGTGTGGGATGATAAAATTTCCAGCTGTCGCCAAATTTACAGTGACCGTTATTATAAAAGAAATTGGGCATGGCAGGGTGCTCATATATACTGTATGTACACTGTCCTTCCTTATATTTGCAAAACCTCTTGGCATAGTCTATGCATATAGTTCTTTCCACATTATCACTCGGGGCCTTTGTTTTTATTGTTTGTTTCATTTCCTTTTCGGAGATAACCCTCAGTCTATTGTCATGACTTCCCACTTGTTTTTCGCTATTTGTTCACTCTGGTTATTCTCCAGCTGATCTACGTGTGTTCTTTTAGTGATTTTGTTACAATAATACTTTCGCCTTCTTTGTGCGTCGCTATTCTAACTGTGACAAGTTTGTATTTGCTTTAATTTTCTTCGTCTCCTTTCCCGTTTCTTTCTGCACTTCATTATATTCTCTTCTTTCGCTGCATCTTCAGTATCTCTTTCCGTTTTATAAACCGTAAACGAATTTAGTTCCGTTGTACATCTTTCAGAAAATATTTTATTCCATTTATCATAGTTATTTGGCACTTGCTATAAGAGTGATGTTTCCATTTCAGGCCGTTAAAATCAAAGGGGAATTGACAACGATCACATCTAATTGTCTTCGTTTGATCGGTTGCACTGTTGCAAATCCTGCAAAACTAGAAATCGGTTACCCATTTGTGTGCTATTTATAAACAATATTATATAAAGATTGGTGAGCGAAAAATTTGCTCAAGAAGAACTCTTGATAAGGAAGTCGCTTTGAGACCAAGCTACATTGACTTCCTTATCAAGTTAACCTTACCAGAAAAACCCTATATTACAGTACCTTTCAAATGTTCCGTGTAATGATTCCTCAATTCACGGAGATCAGGCTTGTTGTCCTTTCTCTCGAGTTGGACTGATGAAGTAGAGAGTTGGTTTCTTGTGCTCTTCACTTCACATAGCCAGGTACTCCCGGTTCATCTGGTATTGTTCTGAGCTCCGCGTCTAGTCTTCTTTTGAAGATTTCTACCACCCACACCAGTCGTGTTCCATAGTTCTTTGGGCAGCTGGCTGAACAGTTTCTATTATTTTCCATGTGTAAATAATGGTGTACCTCTCTTCTTTCCAACGAATAGATTTTTAATTCAGTAACCTTTCCCAATAATTTAGTTCCTTGCATCTGATCTTGGCTGTGAAGCTTCTCTGAATTCCTTCCAGTTGACTAATGTCTTCTTTTTCATATGGTGACGTTAAGACTGAGCAATACTCCAACTTGGGTATGTTCAGTGTTTTCAACAAAGGAATAATTATATTCCTGTTCCTTCTTTTAAAGATTCTCAGTATCTGTTGTTATTCATTTTGCTTTCTTCTTTTGTGTTTCAAATTTCGCGTCGTCAGTCATCACAACTTCTAAATCGTTTACTGTTCACTTTCTCTGAATTTCTTGTCCATTAATTTTAGTTCCTCCCTTCTTCTGTATCTTAATAACTGAAATTTCTCAAATGTTAAAATTTATATTGGTACCTTCTGACCGATTATGGATTCTGTCATCTGAGTTTCTTATTTCTCTACTAATTTTTCTGTTATCAGCAAAGGATGTTACTGTGTAACTTCATCATCCATATCAGTTAGAATGATTAAAAATAGTAATGGAAGTAATCCTGTTCCTTGTGGTACTGAGCTAAGGACATCTGATCCTGATGAAAATATTTCTTGAACTGTAACACCTTGCTACCGCTCACTAAGGAAATTGTATATCTATTTTCCTACTTTTCCTGCTATTCCCATATATTTCAGTTCATTTGCTATGATTGTATGGTTACACTTTCCAACGCTCTGGCAACATCTGTGAATATCACATCATAGTTTTCATTGTTTTCGAGTGTATCAATGATGTTATACTGTTCCATTAGTTATGGTAGGCACGATCTTCCTGACCGAAATCCATGTTGATTATCATTTAATTTTTTCCGAGTCTCCAAAATGTCTTAGATTTTTTCTAAATGTTATTTTAAATATTTTGGTGTGATGAGATGTCGGCGACGTTGGCCTATAGTTTTTTGCCTTAGATCGATTCCCTCCTTTATAAACTGGAATTATGCTCTCTTCAGGGTGCTCGCTCGGTATTTCTCCTGTGTCTAGTGATCGTCTCCATATCCAATATAGGGGATTATCGATTTCATTTTTGCAGTTTTTAATCAGTGTAGCGTTCCATTAGTCCAGGTGTGCGGTTCTGCGTGCTCTTAGTTTCCCTATAGCTCGTGTGATATCATCTGTTGTAAATTCTTCTTCAAAGAACGCATTTCTATCAGTTTATCAGTTCTGGGATACTAAAAGCCAATTCATACTGAGCGCTTAGTATTTCAGATAATTCTTTTAGATCATCGGTTGACGATGCATTTTTTTTTCATTCTTCAAAGGTCCAACCTGTGTATCTATGTACTTAAAGAAACAATTTATAAATACGTTGACAGTAATTCAACTATTTATAGCTGTTCCCTAGATATAAGTAAGTCATATGATAGAATGAACCACAATATTTTATTTAAAAAAGTAGAAAGAAGACAGGAAGGCTCCCATGTCCATATTAAATTTATTGAAATTTTGGTATTCTCACCAATCTTTTACCGTTAGGTGAGGCAATATACTGCCCGAATGTTTTGGCTCCTCTTGCGGGGTGAGACAAGGCTCTTTGCTCTCCTCTATGCTGTTTAATGTGTATATTGACGGATTAATTGTTTCACTACTCAGGGCCGGATTAAGACCTTTAGAGGCCTTAAGCACTGAAAAGATTATGGTGCCCCCATATATACGTAATTCAGAATAAAAACAATACTAAACCGTAAAATAAATTTTTATCTTTCGAAATGAAACAAACTTCCATGTATGCTGAAATTAAAATAGCTTCTTTCTAGATTTTCTGATTGCAAAATCTTGGATAATTTCATCGAAGCTGACTCGACGACGAAGCATGTCCGCTTCTATAAGCAGTAGGGAAAGTGAATCAAGTCTGTCCTGACACATTGTTGTTCTCTGAGTGTTTTTTATTCTTTTCAGCTGAGAAAAAGAGCGTTCTGCGGAGCAGTTAGTAATCATCAATGTTAGAAAAATACGTAGTGCGATATCTACATTTGGAAATACAAATTGTATCCTGTCTTTCACTAGGGTGTCATGAAGATCAATGTGACTGAATTTCGTTTTTCCTGTTTCATTAAACTTTGAGCGCATATAACAGTGGAACTGCCGTAGTTCTCCAGAGAGATTCATGTTCAAGTCAACAGGGTATGAGTCAACTTTAAGTGTATCAATTAAGTGTGTCAATTAAGTGTATCAATTAAGTGTATCAATTAAGTGTATCAATTAAAGCGTAGTAAGTTGATACGCGAAATTTGTCTCTAGGATTCAATGCTGTTTCTGGTGCACTGCCATCATTTTCTTGTTTTGATTTTTCCCATGGTGACTACTTCTATGCTTTCTTTGAAATATCAAATATCAAATTCTTTCAAAAAATTTTCTCATTTTTTTTGGTGCCCCTGCCTTGCTGGTGCCCTAAGCACGTGTTTAGTCTGCCTATTGGGTAATCCAGGCCTGCTTCACTTAATGAGGCAACAGTGGGATGTTGTATAGATAACACAGGGATAAATAACTTAGTTTATGCCGATTATATGGTGTTAATAAGTCCCTCTGTTAAAGGTCTGGATTGGCTACTAAAAGTCTGCGAAGTGTATTCGCAGAAACATGATATTCTTTTAAATGTTATAAAAACTAAGGTTATGCAATTTCATCCTAAAAGCTATAATCAGCCAGCTGACATTAGTTAGGTTTAAAATGAAAGGTGAAGTAATTGAGGAAGTACAAGAGTTTAAGTATTTGGGTCAAACTATTACCAGCTCCCTGAGTAATGACTCGGATATAAGAAAACAATCTCGAAGCCTTTGTGCTAAAGCGAATATGACTATAAGGAACTTACGGTTCTGTACAAGTGAAGCTAAAGACACTCTTTCGTACTTTATGCAGTAATATATACGGACAGCAACTCTGGGTGAATTATAAAGAAGGTTGTGGCAGAACCCTAAATTTGCCGTACAACAGGTCTTTTAGACTCTTACATAAATTACCCCCGAGATGCTCAGCTTCGCAAATGTTTGCTACCCGCAATGTCCCGAGCTTCCCGGAGGTAACAAGACGTGCTCAATACAGTCTAATGCAATAAATTAAAAAATCAACCAACCCGATTATCCAAGCTATCCATCAGTCCTGCCGTTTATCCTCTAAACTATGGACTTCTTGGTACAAAAACGTCTGTCTGTAGCTCCACTTAACTTCGACATTATTATTTCTAATCAAGTGTGTGTGTGTGTTTATCCTTAGTATGTGAACTGTCATTGTATTAATAATATTTGTCATATGGACTATAGTCTGCCAATAAACCTTTTCATTTTCATTTTCATAAGATAAACACAGGATATTGGTCAAAAAATGGCTACAACAACATTACATAGGAAGCAAGCAAAACGCGTCACCACCAACTACTAGTCTAGTGCGAGGGATGCAACTGTTTCTGCTGAACTAACGCCTGAATTCTGGGTTCAGTTTCGCTCAAGGTGGAGTGTAAATCGCCTTCAATGTGGAGCCGATTTCGCAGTTTGTTCTTTATGACCATTATTGCTGAAAAGCCTGCTTCACAACGATAACTTGTTGCAAAAGGCACCAGCACTTTCTTTGCCTCTCCAGCAAGCAAAGGATACTCCCCATCCACTTTTGCCCAAAATGTCTCCACATTTTTTTCTCTGCAAACTCAAACTTCTGAATAAGATCTTGCCGCATTTTCAGCAATTCTGCTTTCAGTTCAGGTGAGTCACTGCTTTCCAGGGAGTAATAAGTGAATGGCCTCTTTTTTAGATAGCATGGCTGCGCATTAAATATGCTTCTGTACCGCATCGACTGCAGGAAGTCATAAACAACAACGGTGGCTAGACAAGATATTAAATTTATTGTGTTCATGTATAAAATATCTCTCAAATACAATGGTAATTATGAATGTGTAACACCTTTGAAAAATTGTCAAATATCATCGTTTAAATGGCTCTATGTTTATTGATATGAATCACTGTAATAATTTTATTTTCTGTCCTAATTCTCTTCTTTGACGTGATTGACCGCCAAGAGTCAAAGCTGCAGTGGTTCAACACTAAGTTGTAACATGGAACTTTAGGCCTGTTCAAAAATTAACTTTTTGTTACTTTCATAGGTTTCTGTACATTTTCCCATGCTTTTTGACCTGAAAAAGCCGGAAATCACAACTATTTTGACCTAGGATGTTGGGAAGCATTGCCGCATGGAGCTTTAAATTTTCTGCCTTGAAATCGGCCAAAGCGCCAATTCCGGGATCCCTTGAATTATGTTTTGCACTTTAACTTTTGATCTAAACAAGATAGAGCAACAAATTAGGTATCAAATGAAAGAGCATAAAATTAATAAATAATGATAATAATAATAATAATAATAATAATAATAATAATAAAATAAATAATAATTCATAATAATAATAATAATAATAATTATCTATCATTTTTCAGGAAACAACAGAAACTCAATCAGAATCTAGAAAACCATCTACAAGTTACAACTTCACAATGGCATTAAGCAAGGAGCTGAGGGAGCTCCGTGGGCGCACAGTTGATATCTCAGAACCTCCACGTACTGTCCACAGGCAGGTGTCAACTGGGCCATCTACCAGATCTCTCACTGAAACTTTCCTGGTTGGATACCCTTCAGCTTTTATCAGTGGTTCCCAGCTTCCCACCAACAGACAGGCGTTCCAGTATTTCCTTAATCTTCAGAATTTACCGGAAAATGCAGGGAGGCCCATGGTTCAAGACCTTGCATATGAAACAGTTGAATCTATCATCCCATTCTGGCAGATGGCTAGGATCAAGACAATGACCAAGTACAACGCAATGAAGCTCTTCATGAAACTACATGAGAAACATCGTGCTCTGGTGAAAAGCAAAGGAAGAGCAAGTAACCCTGGAGGAAAAAGAGGAGCATTTGTGCTGGAATTAGACAGCCTGTTCGATATAGGAGCTCCAGATGCAATCCAGGAAATACAGAACAACAGACTGTTATCCAGAGAGAAGAAAGATGAGGATATCAGGTTCTACGAAGACCAAAAGACTGAGAGGAAAGGTCATATGTCTGGTCATGACAAGATTTTTGAGACAAGATCCCTGCAGCAAGCAGCGAGGAATGAAAGACTGCAGCATAGACAAGAACAAGGTAAAACTAATTACTTTGAACGTTACAAAAAGTTTTAAGTTTTACTCCATTGCGATATTTAGCATGTACTTAACAATTACTGTCTTAACATGTTGTACTATTTTACAGCTGCAGCAGAACAAGAGGCAGTTGTTCATGTGGATGAAGCTGTTTGGGAAGGTGAAGGGGCCAGATAATCCCTGGTTTGAGCATCTGAAGGATGTTTGGACGGACTTGTCCAAGGAAAACCCAAAGATGCTGGCTTTCAACAGCAAATGGCTGAAGGAAAAGAAGAAGAACAGTGAAGAAATACTCCAAGACATTCTAACAGCAGAAATGCTTCCAAGAGCCGACTACAGGGAAATGGCTGAACTGACAGTCATTGTTCTTGGAGGAACGCCTCCTCGAGGTATTCACTGGAGTCGACCAGGCGCCATTCATCAAGCCAGATGGATGGCCAGAAACCTGTACTCCATGAAAATGCTGATGTTTGCAGATCAACTTGAGTACGACGAAGACACTGTATCAAAGCTGGAAAGACTCAACACCTTCCTTGCGCTGTTCTACACTCCTGTATGGATGATGTCAATGCCTGCTGTAGATGCTCCCGTGAATGATCTAAGTCTAATCCAGGACATGTTGAAGTACAAGAAAACTGACCCAGAGCTTGCTGATGCAGTACTTAATAAGATGGAAAACCACAAATGGTACCTGACGCAGGAAGTCGTGCCATTTGCCCTGTTCAGCAGTAGATTGAGTGACACATTGAAGCACGACATTGCTGCCCAGTTACATGCCACTGAGAAGCCAGACAGCTTCAGAACAGGAAAGCCTCTATTCCAGAGAGTCACAGCTAAGACCACCCTGGTTGATCTCATTGGCCCAGAATCACATTTCCTGCTGGACACACTGAACATTGGATCCGAGTGGCTTCTGGAACCTGTCACGTCTTGGCCACAGAATGAGGACTACAGAAAAGCGTTTGACTATGTTAAGAATCTGAAAGCGGTGAATGACATTGCTGAACGTGGTGTCAAGATGATGAGCGACTTTGCAAATGTCATAACAACAGATGCCAAGCAAAGGGACTATCTCTTCAAGCTGTGGAGTTCAACAGACGCCGCTTTGACAGCTTCAAGAAACAAACTCTCAACAACTGACTGTGTAAATGTCATTATGAAATTAATCATCATGTAATGCTTTCACTTCTTGATCGATTAGACTTGTGGCAAAATGTTAATCTCAAATTTGTGTCATGAATAAGGCGCCTTGTCTGCCTTGAGTGTGAGAAAACGAATTTTGTGATATTTCTGAAATCTTTGTATGTACCAATGTGCCATTTCTTGTTCCAAGACTATCATAATTGTATAAGTTAGAAAGAGGATTAAAAACACTTTAATTTGGTGCCTATTTTGTTGCTCTATCTTGTTTAGATAAAAAGTTATAGTGCAAAACATGATTCAAGGGACCCCGGAACTGGTGCTTTTGGCCGATTTCAAGGCAGAAAACTTAAAGCTCCATGCGGCAATGCTTCCCCACAACCTAGGTCAAAATGGTTGTGATTTTCGGCCTTTTCAGGTCAAAAAGCATGGGAAAAAGTACAGAAACCTATGAAAATAAGAAAAGGTTTATTTTTGAACAGGGCTAATGGAACTTATTAATACAAAACAATTATATGCATTTATGATGCTGCCTCAATACAAAACATTCTTCGTTTCTAAATAATATTTCTCTCAGTTCTTTATTACTCCCAATTGGGAGACATTCTAAGCAGCGACGTATAAAACCTACAGATGCCCATCAATCTGGTAATGTTATAATGTTATTAAAATTTAATATGTATCAAAACATTATTTTCTTCATTCATAAACCGCCTATATATATATATATATATATATATCAGTTTTTGCTCTGTCTTTGTTATAATAAAATGATATCTGAATCTATGTTCAATATTAAATGTAAATAAATAAATAAATAAATAAATCAATTTGGAACTTGCTCTGGGCGCATTAATGGCTACCAACGGCTCTGTTTTTATACAGTGAAACTTCAGTTCAAGATGACTGACTTACCAATACCATGAACACTATCATCACGTCCGAAGGTTTTTTTTTTTTTTCAGTTTTTACAAGACCATTTTTTATTCACTTTATCGTTAATATACTCGTATATCCCCTTCTTGAATTTATATTTAATTATTCATTTATGTTTCCTAAGTAATATGTAAACCAGTGATTAATAGAAATAATTATGTTCTAAAGACATTGGGCAATGAGTCAACCAATCAGCGCTAAACCACGGATTCATTCACGAAATGTTACAACCGTTTGTAGTACACACAACAAATATATGGCAGGTGTCGCTGTCTCTGTTCTCAAGAGGGTCCTACGAATCATGAGTGCAACTGTACATAGCCCGTTTCAACTGTGATCCGCTACAAGCCGCAACTACGATCGCATCATTGTGTTTTGCCGTATTCAAGAATAACTTTACTTCATGTCTAAAGACACCTTGGCTGGTATTCCCCGAAACGTTCCGCGCAGTTATGGGTATAAGGTTATTTACTGGCTGACACACCTACAACAGCAGACTGGCGTGCTTATAAAGCATGCTTGTAACACGGTTGATGTGGCCATTAAGATTAACGGCGCGTTTTTGGGGAACGAATAAGTCCATTGTGTTTGCGCCTCATTATACACAGTCGATACATCATTTTGGCTTCTAATTTATCGGTGTCTTTTTTCGAATATAAACTGTCTAAGAACTTTTATAAAGAATGCTTAAAATATTTATTTATTTCGATTCATACATTTTAGTAGAAATAATGAATACGTTAGTTATGATATACAAGGAAACTGGTTAAAGGTTATAATATAAATGGATAAACTACGCCTACAATAAATAGATTAAGTAAAATTTAGTAAATTATAGCTAAACTCAGTTAAACATAACGGTTCTGCTTCTAACCTCACTAGTATCCATAGTTATTAATACATTAGATACAAACCTACAGCCTTACACTCTGAAATACTATAAAGAAACCTTGGAACAACTTAATAGTTAGGCAAAGAAACATATACAGTAAATTTACAGACTCCGGCCGCAGAGGACAGTGCCCCATCCATTTGTTCCTCCACATAACATAATTTTAGATCTTCCTAGAAGAACACAAATACAGAAAACGGCACTTGGCAGAAAATGTAGGGCTTACTGTGTGAAATCGAATATGAACGGTAATTTAAATAATTAAATATGGCATATGTTATTCATTTCAAACATTTTACAGTAGTAATGCATGCACAGAAACACATATTATACACACATACTCACATTATTACCATATACAGGGCCGTTTCCTGGCATAAGCAGACTAAGCGGCCACTTAGGGCCCCGCTGCTACTAGGGGGCCCCTAGACAGGCTCCCAGGTCATAGCTCAGTGGACAAGAATAGGAATATAGCTGGTTATTATTATTATTATTATTAGGTATTACTATTATTTTTATTATTGTCGTATTAATTAAAGTTTTTGTATGAGACAAATGTGATAAAACGGAGACAAACGAAACGTTTTGGTCGTTATGTGTAAATAACTATTGTGAGATCTTATTTCTATATTATTTAACTTTATTCTTACTATATGCTTATACTTTCCTAAATGGTTAATTTTTCTAGTATTGTAAAACATTATTATTATTATTACTAGTACAGTTCCCGCCGCTTCGCTGACGATTAGACAGGCTAAACTACAAAAAAAGAACCCAGCCGTGAAAATTTTGAGCTTCACATTGTGTCAACATTTCTGAATCTGGTATCTCCCAAAACCTCCTCACCCCCATTCATACAACTTGGGGGCTAACCCCCTCCCCCATTACCCCACCCATCCCCCATTACCCCCACCCCCACCCTTTCCCCATTGCTAAACTACAGAAAAGAACACAGTCATGAAAATCTTGAGCTTCACATTGCCGCCCGTAATACAATTTCTGATTTTTTTTTACAATTTCTGAATTTTTTTCTGACAATTTCTGAAAGTGTGACGGACAGACGGACGGACAGACAGACGGACAGCTCTCTTATTATAGTATAGATTATCATTATTATCATGATTATTATTATTTAGCAGATTAGTTGTGGTTAACTAGATGTGACTGTGCATCTTGGAAAATGAAACATCATTTTTTCTGTTTGTCTTCTGAAAGTACATATTTGTTGTTTTGGACATAAATGTTTCATTAAAATTGTTTCATAATTGTCTTTTATTAACACAGCCATTTTTTGTATGTGTGTGCTGAGGTGATGTAGTAAGGCGTGAGTCGGTGGATGGAGGGGTGGGGCCTCAAATGGGTATACTGCTTAGGGCCCCCTAATGGCTAGAAACGGCCCTGACCATATATATACACTAATATACATAATACATGTAGATACAGATTTAAGTAAGAGTGTGAATGACTGAACCAGCCATTCATCATATATATATATATATATATATATATATATAAGCAAACAACCACAAGGAAAAAGGAAAAAGAAACACGAAATCCGAGCGCTTTCGTGATATATTCATATCTTCAAGGACAAGAAAGAAAGAAATATTTCTTTCTTGTCCTTGAAGATGTGAATATATCACGAAAGCGCTCGGATTTCGTGTTTCTTTTTCCTTTTTCCCTGTGGTTGTTTGTTTATTAATAAGATCACGTGTTATTCTGTGATTTTACTGCATATATATATATATATATAATTATGCGGGTTGCTTCTACAGAGCTTCAATTTAATATTTAGGAGAAATCCAATGACAAGGAGAAATGTAAATGCCATGAAAAGTCTTCTTTATTGCGCAACGTTTCGAGCAATACGCTCATCTTCAGGCTGTTTAATAACAATGTGAAATTAAAATCAATATTGAATGAAAAACAAACAGAAATTTCTATAACCTATTCGTAAAGACAAATTTTAAAAGACTGAGAAAAGAGGGTTAAGTTCTAAGTTATACAGATTTACATATAAAAATTAAGAAGTTATTTTTAAATACATGTAGTAAATGTGAAATTAATACACTGGAAAAATTACCAATAGTACACTGGAACAATGGAGCTATCTACCTTACACAGCAGTATCCGAGGCCGACTAATTTGAGCAGAGGAAACGGGAACGAAGGATGGCGAGGGAGATAGGGGAAGGAGGGATTATAAGGAATTGGGGAAGGAGGAGGGATCATAGCAAATTGAGAGGGACGGACGATGAGTCAACATTCAGACTAGGGGACAATGCTTTAATGAAAAGGGATTCTAAAATTCTTAGTGAGTTGGGACAAGTATTACAACCAAGAATTTTAAAATTGTCTAAAGTGACATCAATTTTGCATTTGATGCTATGTTCACGAATGCTGGAGGCTTCCTTAGTTTTTAAAATTTTACCTGTTCGGCCACTTATTCCCATATGCGAATAAAATCTAGCCCTGAGAGAGCGAACAGTGCTGCCGATGTAATTCCCAAGGAGACACCTGGGGCAGGTAAATAAATATACAACACCGCTACGCAACGAGTCAGGGGTTCGATCCTTCGCTGAGAAAAAGCTACCTAAAGACGTTTTATTAATAAATATGATGCGGAAATCAGTATGATAAAAAAATTTCCTTAACAATTTTGTAAATTTAAGCTTAAATTCCTTATTCAAGGGACCCATTTCAGGTACCAAGAAATATTTTATATCCTTCGGCACTGTAATACATGGAAGTTGAGGGCTATAAACATTATTTAAGAAGGATCTAATTAGTTTGTCTACATATTGAACAGGAAAACTATTATTAGTAAAGTATGATCTTAGATTATTAAATTCATCATTAAGTAAGGTAAAATTAGAGGTCAAATTATATCCTCTGAACAGGAGAGTTTTAATACAAGACATCTTATAGTTGAAATCAGTAAAACTAAAAAAATTCATGCCCAAACCAGTGAAAGTGGGTTTCCTATAAACTGATGTAGTAATAGAATCACCGTTTTTCGAAATTAAAAGATCTAAGAAGGGGAGGGAGCCATTTTGCTCAGTTTCCATTGTATACGTTATATTGGGGTGCAAAGAATTTAGGAAGTTAAAGAATTGTTGCGCTTGTACCGCATTATCAAAGACTGCTATCGAATCATCAACGAAGCGTCGATAGAAAATTGGCTTGAGATGAGTGGGAGATTGTCTAAAAATTACACTTTCTAAATGAGTCATAAAAAAGTCAGCTGCTAACGGTCCGACTGGTGATCCCATCCCTACCCCATCAATTTGTTGGTAAACCTTATTGTTGAAAGTGAAATAGCATTGTTTGAAGACCAATTCTAAAAGTTCCTTCAAATGAGACAATGAAAAACCATGAAAATTATCAACTGAGCTAAAAACCCTATCTAAAATAATGGCAATAGTTTCAGATACAGGTACATTTGTGAAAAGTGACTTTACATCAAAACTGACAAAAAACTTTTTGAATCGAAGTTTTTACCCAGGAGTTCTTTTTGGAATTCAAACGAGTTATTTATAGTGTAAACATTTTTCGCAAAGGGGGACAGGAGACGAACAACAAATTTTGCCAATTGAAAGGTGGGTAAGTTATACGAAGCTAAAATAGGACGGAGAGGTGTTCCAGCTTTATGGATTTTAGGCAGACAGTATAATTGAGCAAGATTAGCACCAGATGCGAACAACTGAGAGTAAGTATCATTTTTTATTATCTTTAAGGACTTTAGTCGTGACAGAAATCTATTAACCTGGTCTTCTAACCTTACAATGACTTTATTTACAGGTTCTAGAATTTGTTTGAATTTAGTAAGATCACTTAGGATTTCATTAGTTTTGTTTATGTAGTCCGATTTATTCAAAATAACCACTCCGTTACCCTTGTCTGGTCTAGTCACAACAATCTCCTGGTTCTTTGCCAAATTCTTAATACACTGCAAATCACTCTTCCTAAATATGAAAGATTGAAATTTAAGATTTCTAAGTTTAAGAAAAAATTCTTGAGTTAAATTTGAGAACTGACATTTGAGATTATTGAAATCCCCCACATGGGGAACATTTTTCAAGCCATTGAAAAATTTTTCAAAGTAAAGAAAAAACGAGGGCTTATATATTTGAAACAACGGAAGCTTAAATTGCAAACCAAGTGACAGTAAAAACTTTTCCCGAGGGGAGAGTGTGTAACTAGAAAGATTCGAAATTACCTTCTCTGAATTGAAAAAATTTGGTGAATTCATTCCCAAAGCCTTTAACTTACGTTCATGTGTTTCCAAGATGGTAGAGTGAAATTTTTCTAGTTCACGTTGTACAAGAGAATTATTAATAAATAGTCCAACAACGACAAGGTATTTTTAAGAGTAGTTATATAATGCCCAAGAGACTTGTTATGCGAATCTGATATTTTGATTTTATAATTAATTTCATTATTTAATAAATATTCCAGGGACGATTGATAAAATTCAGAGTCATATAGATTATCACGGTAGAGTTTGAAGTAAACAAATTTCGGGAAAATCCTGCAAGTCCGACACATTTCAAGAAAATAACAGTCCAGTTTTGACTTGAGAAACTTTCGTGAAGTCTTCCAAACATGGCGATAAGCCCTGAGGCCATCTTGTCCATACCTTGAATATATATAATTATGCGGGTTGGACTATTTATTAATAATTTCTCTTGTACAACGTGAACTAGAAAAATTTCACTCTACCATCTTGGAAACACATGAACGTAAGTTAAAGGCTTTGGGAATGAATTCACCAAATTTTTTCAATTCAGAGAAGGTAATTTCGAATCTTTCTAGTTACACACTCTCCCCTCGGGAAAAGTTTTTACTGTCACTTGGTTTGCAATTTAAGCTTCCGTTGTTTCAAATATATAAGCCCTCGTTTTTTCTTTACTTTGAAAAATTTTTCAATGGCTTGAAAAATGTTCCCCATGTGGGGGATTTCAATAATCTCAAATGTCAGTTCTCAAATTTAACTCAAGAATTTTTTCTTAAACTTAGAAATCTTAAATTTCAATCTTTCATATTTAGGAAGAGTGATTTGCAGTGTATTAAGAATTTGGCAAAGAACCAGGAGATTGTTGTGACTAGACCAGACAAGGGTAACGGAGTGGTTATTTTGAATAAATCGGACTACATAAACAAAACTAATGAAATCCTAAGTGATCTTACTAAATTCAAACAAATTCTAGAACCTGTAAATAAAGTCATTGTAAGGTTAGAAGACCAGGTTAATAGATTTCTGTCACGACTAAAGTCCTTAAAGATAATAAAAAATGATACTTACTCTCAGTTGTTCGCATCTGGTGCTAATCTTGCTCAATTATACTGTCTGCCTAAAATCCATAAAGCTGGAACACCTCTCCGTCCTATTTTAGCTTCGTATAACTTACCCACCTTTCAATTGGCAAAATTTGTTGTTCGTCTCCTGTCCCCCTTTGCGAAAAATGTTTACACTATAAATAACTCGTTTGAATTCCAAAAAGAACTCCTGGGTAAAAACTTCGATTCAAAAAAGTTTTTTGTCAGTTTTGATGTAAAGTCACTTTTCACAAATGTACCTGTATCTGAAACTATTGCCATTATTTTAGATAGGGTTTTTAGCTCAGTTGATAATTTTCATGGTTTTTCATTGTCTCATTTGAAGGAACTTTTAGAATTGGTCTTCAAACAATGCTATTTCACTTTCAACAATAAGGTTTACCAACAAATTGATGGGGTAGGGATGGGATCACCAGTCGGACCGTTAGCAGCTGACTTTTTTATGACTCATTTAGAAAGTGTAATTTTTAGACAATCTCCCACTCATCTCAAGCCAATTTTCTATCGACGCTTCGTTGATGATTCGATAGCAGTCTTTGATAATGCGGTACAAGCGCAACAATTCTTTAACTTCCTAAATTCTTTGCACCCCAATATAACGTATACAATGGAAACTGAGCAAAATGGCTCCCTCCCCTTCTTAGATCTTTTAATTTCGAAAAACGGTGATTCTATTACTACATCAGTTTATAGGAAACCCACTTTCACTGGTTTGGGCATGAATTTTTTTAGTTTTACTGATTTCAACTATAAGATGTCTTGTATTAAAACTCTCCTGTTCAGAGGATATAATTTGACCTCTAATTTTACCTTACTTAATGATGAATTTAATAATCTAAGATCATACTTTACTAATAATAGTTTTCCTGTTCAATATGTAGACAAACTAATTAGATCCTTCTTAAATAATGTTTATAGCCCTCAACTTCCATGTATTACAGTGCCGAAGGATATAAAATATTTCTTGGTACCTGAAATGGGTCCCTTGAATAAGGAATTTAAGCTTAAATTTACAAAATTGTTAAGGAAATTTTTTTATCATACTGATTTCCGCATCATATTTATTAATAAAACGTCTTTAGGTAGCTTTTTCTCAGCGAAGGATCGAACCCCTGACTCGTTGCGTAGCGGTGTTGTATATTTATTTACCTGCCCCAGGTGTCTCCTTGGGAATTACATCGGCAGCACTGTTCGCTCTCTCAGGGCTAGATTTTATTCGCATATGGGAATAAGTGGCCGAACAGGTAAAATTTTAAAAACTAAGGAAGCCTCCAGCATTCGTGAACATAGCATCAAATGCAAAATTGATGTCACTTTAGACAATTTTAAAATTCTTGGTTGTAATACTTGTCCCAACTCACTAAGAATTTTAGAATCCCTTTTCATTAAAGCATTGTCCCCTAGTCTGAATGTTGACTCATCGTCCGTCCCTCTCAATTTGCTATGATCCCTCCTCCTTCCCCAATTCCTTATAATCCCTCCTTCCCCTATCTCCCTCGCCATCCTTCGTTCCCGTTTCCTCTGCTCAAATTAGTCGGCCTCGGATACTGCTGTGTAAGGTAGATAGCTCCATTGTTCCAGTGTACTATTGGTAATTTTTCCAGTGTATTAATTTCACATTTACTACATGTATTTAAAAATAACTTCTTAATTTTTATATGTAAATCTGTATAACTTAGAACTTAACCCTCTTTTCTCAGTCTTTTAAAATTTGTCTTTACGAATAGGTTATAGAAATTTCTGTTTGTTTTTCATTCAATATTGTTTTAATTTCACATTGTTATTAAACAGCCTGAAGATGAGCGTATTGCTCGAAACGTTGCGCAATAAAGAAGACTTTTCATGGCATTTACATTTCTCCTTGTCATTGGATTTCTCCTAAATATATATATATTATATATACATATATGATGCAAACTCACAAGGGAAAAGGGAAATTATTCCAAGGCCTTTCGTGTATTCAGAAGTACACCTCGTCAGGGAATGAAGGATGGAGGCAAGATGACCAAAAATATATACAACGGGACAGAAAAACAAAAGGATTAACACAAGATTAACAAGAGTTGATTAGAGGCAAAAGGTAATTTAACAGGATATTGTCAATTTTATACATTCCCGCACTGTTATTCAAATTATTTTTAAAATGGATAAATGCACATTCTAGAATATTCCTTTCGATTATATCTGTGTTTTTAACGAGAGCTTTAGAATTATCCCACTTAATACCATGATTACATCTATACATATGGTTAAACAATGCATTAGAATTATTTGCTGTTCTACACGCATATTTATGCTGTTTTACCCTAATATCTAACGTTTTACCCGTTTGGCCTATATATACTAAGTCACAGTGTGTACATCCGATCGAATACACACACCCAACCAGATTATCCGGGCTATTCCTTATTAAGCATGATTTAATAGTATTATTATACTTAAAGACTACATTGATACCAATTGCTTTTAGTAAAGTCGGAAGATATTGAAAATTTGCATGGTAAAGTAGACTAAGGATATTTTTACGCTTAAATTCCTTTACAGTTACACTTTTATAATACCTATTCTTGGCTTTTCTAAGGCAGTATCAAAAATGAAATAGGCAGGAGCGGTTCGCAGGTAGGCACTGTGGAACTGCAGCCAGGGCCGTAACTAGGGTTTAGAAATTAGTGAGGTCCAGACTTTTTTCGAGCGCGGCGGGACGAGCAAAATTCAGACCAAAATGACATCTACAAACACAACCCAAGCTATACACTAAACACAAAACACAAAACGCTCGACGCTCCCTCTTTTCAAAAGAAAAGCGGTAATATGCGTTTCATACACGGAGAACGGTTCAGTCTCTTTTTTTTTTTTTAGGAAATAATTACCGAGGTCCGGACCTCGGTGACCTCATAGGTAGTTACGGCCATGACTGCAGCACCCCCATGATCTTATGATCATTATATTTAAATATTTAAAATAGCCTCTCTAATTGTTTTTTTTCAATGAACTTTGAGTTTTTAAATCTGATTATATCCTTTGTTCCTTAAACTATTTCAATGCCGAACGAATGAATCACGAAAGTAGCTTCAGCCTTCCCGTGGAACTGCGTACTTAACAGTTCCAGATTTTGTTCGAAACGCTTGAAACCTCGGTGGCGGACGTACGAAGAGCGAGTCAGAATCGCGGGTTTAAGAGGATCCAAACTTCCAAAGCACTGTGGACAGAGCAGTGCCGATTTGTTTGTTTGACGTGGTAGTTGTGTTGCTGTATCGTTTGCTAATTCGAAATTTAATTTCCGAATTGCATTTATCAATGATTCGTTATCATTTATTTTTTGTCGTGAGATTGAAGTTAATTATATAATAATTGGATTATTTACAATATATAGCTTTCATTTCTTAGAATATTTTTTCGCTCAGAATAAAAACAGAAGAATGGAATTTGTTTATAAATAAAATTTTGGCAAATTCGAAATTACCCGTTAAGCGTAAGTACCCTATAATTGATTTTATGATACTATTTTACTTATTTTTATGACTGAGTAGTGAGTAGTTATCTATTTATCTATTCGACTTTCTCTCTCTCTCATATATATATATATAATCGACACAATTGTTCGCAATTTCTGAGGCAGCACCCCCATAACTGAAAGTCACGAGCCGCCACTGGACTCAAATAGGGTAACATAATTTAGGGGTCTTTACCATTCGGGAGCTAGCAGCAAATTTTAATGAAAATCGGTATACTAATGTAGTTTTGGTCACTGATTTCAAAAATAACTTTCTTTTTTTGGAGAACTGAAAAACAAACATGTTAGAGCACTTTAAATAATTAATATGTGTTTTAACTAGCTTAAACTTGTTACAGAGGATTGTGTTAAGTTTAGCCAGAGTCACAAACTGCTACTGTTTATGAAAAAGTGCTCTAAGAGTGGGAAAGTGTGTTCCTTTGATAAAAAATACCCAGTTCTTTCGTTGCCAAAAGCGTCGGTCAAACGGTAAAAAGTGCAACTTTACGAAGAATACGTTTTTTGAAGGATCCCGGCAGATCTGTAAAAGTAGCAGAAAAATCAAGCATTAATGCCCGGTTAGGTCAATTGAATGCCCGGTTAGATCAATTGAATGCCCTGTTAGATCAATTGAATGCCAGGTTAGGTCGAATGTCAGGTTAAGTCAATTGAATGCCCGGTTAGGTCAACTGTATGCCCTTGACGATTGGTTAGGTTAAGTCATGATATTTTCGTTAAAAACACATTAATTATTATAAAGTGTTCTAACATGTTTGTTTTTCAGTTCTCCAAAAAAAGAAAGTTATTTTTTGAAATCAGTGACCAAAACTACATTAGTATACCGATTTTCATAAAAATTAGCTGCGAGCCCCCAAACACAAAAGATCCTAATTTAGTACCAATATTCATGATATTGCATAACTGGCATCTAAAAATTCAGGACTGACAACTCTCAATGCTCTAAGAAACATAGCAGAGAAAATAGAAGATTTAATCGCGGGATGATGGTCGGAATAAAAATTCACATAAGAGTTATTATTAGTAGGCTTACGATAAACTTCAAATTTGAACTAATTAAAGCATCTCCGAATTTTTAGATCCAGAAAATATAAGCTTCCGTCATTTTCTTTTTCAATCGTGAACTTAACAGATGGGACTAAACTGTTGAGCCTACCAAGAAATAAGTCAACATCCAAATTATTAGGCCAAAGGCATAAAATATCATCCATATACCTGTACCAAATTAAAATTAACAATAGTAGCAAAATTCTGCTTTCAAAAAATTCCATATACAAGTGATTTCCCATCGCTAATCCCAATGACATAGCATAAAACTTTTTTTCAAACTGAAATTTACAATCTTTAACGCAAAGCTTAATTAACTCAATAAGAGTGTTGTGTTGAACAGGGAAAGAATATTCAGAGATCTTATCTTTTAAAAAATCAAGTAGGTCATCAACAGGGACTTTTTTGAATAACGAGCATACATCAAAACTTACCAGTTTGAAATTAGGGTCATTAGAAAACTTCAGTTTGTCAATAAGATCCATGCTATTTACAATATGTGACTTGGACATAGAGCCAACTAACGCCGTTAATAAACTAACTAACCATTTAGATAGTTTATAGGTTACGGAGCCTACTGAGCTAACAATACGCCTCATGAGATTATTAACTTTATGTGTTTTTACTAAACCGTACAAATATGGTAGTGATGGATTAATACTAAGAAACTGCTTAGAAAGCCCATTATAGTTATTTTTTAATATTTCTCTTAATTTTCTGTTAAACATTTTATTAGCATCCTCCAGTTGGGTCTCTGTTTAGACGCAGGTGGTGGCGGGAACAGGGGTAAATACCCCAAATGGGGTAAATTTAAAAATTTTGGGGTAATGCGTGCGTATGAGAGACACTTTCCTCAGAGCCTCAGTCGTGTGTATGGTATCATGAAACGAAGAGGTGCTTTTAGTGCTTGACACTTTTGGCTGATTTATTTTTTTGTATATTTTTATTTTATTTTTGTTACATAAATGTGGCGTTATTCTAAATTTTAGAATATTACGAATTTACGTCCTGATTTTTGATGTTGTTGTTCAAAAATGAAACGCATTCATTTTTCCAAAACCTGAAGTGGAGATGTTTTGAATGAAATTCTTCACTTCTTCAATCCTTTTTACTAATTTTGTTTGTGTGCTATTCTTATGCGTGTGTGGCTTTTTTTTATTTCTCTATAATAATGGATCCAATAAACATTTTTTTAATTTGAATTTTTTGTATACCATATGCAACAATTTTAAGAGCAATTGGCTTGTTTTTGTTTACTTTGAAGTCTGGGGGTAATTTCATTTTACTCAAATATATTTTTGGGTAATACCCAAAAAAGTTCCCCGACCCATGGTTTAGACATGCAGGGATTCCCAAAGTGGTCTGTACAGACCCCCAGGGGTCTGTAGGAAGCTTCCAGGGGGTCTCTAACTTTTGGAAAAATAGTAACATTAACTTGTTTGTAACTGAATTCATAATTTTTTTTGTTGGGGGTTTATGTCCATACGGAATTAATATTTAGGGGTCCTTGGTGGTAAAAGTTTGGGAACCCCTGGACTTTAGAGGTTTGTACGTATCACGGTCATTCAATAACGTATTCAATCTATTCATCTTTTCAATGTTACTGTTTTTGTCCATGATGACGATCAAATTAGATTTGTCCACTTTAGTAATATGTAATGAATCGTTACTTTTAAGTGTTTTTAGGGTTTTTCAAACTTCAAAGGATAGTTCCATTCATACCTTGTATTAAAATCATTATACACACAACCTTTGGCTAAAGTCACCTCACTTTCGGATATATTACTATGTTTTTCAAAATTAATAAAAGACTTAGCAATCAGTAAACTGCTGGGCTTTTTGGGGACAGAGAATCCCAAGCCATAACCTAACGCCCATCTCGTATTGAAGTCAGCTCATGGGACGACAAGTTAACAATATTTCTAAAATCACTTTTCTTGGTCCAGTAACTATTACGAATTAAATCGTCCAGTCTATTGTTTAATTTTCTGTTCTGAGTTATGCATCTTTTCCGTAAGTTGTTATAAATATCGTCCAAAAGTGTACTTCTCCACTCTCCAGGCAAGTACAATATACTGTATAGTGCTTTTAAAATACAGGGTGTTCGGAAAGTCACTGTGCACTTATATTTATTTAATAGCATACAATATATTTATATATACAATGATAGAGGTTATGGATGGGACCATCAGAACTTATAAAAGGTGTTGAAAGTGATGTCCTTTAACAGCAATACAGGCCTGGACCCGTCTTATTTCATTTTGAAATACCTTTGTCAGTTCTTCATTAATTAACATTAATTATATAAGTGCACAGTGACTTTCCGAACACCCTGTATAAGGTATGAATCGAACTATCCTTTGAGGTTTGAAAAAGCCCTAAAAACACTTAAAAGTAACGATTCATTACATATTACTAAAGCGGACAAATCTAATTTGATCGTCATCATGGACAAAAACAGTAACATTGAAAAGACGAATACGTTATCGAGTGACCGTGATACGTACAAACCTCTAAACAGAGACCCACTGGAGGATGTTAATAAAATGTTTAACAGAAAATTAAGAGAAATATTAAAAAATAACTATAATGGGCTTTCTAAGCAGTTTCTTAGTATTAATCCATCACTACCATATTTGTACGGTTTAGTAAGAACACATAAAGTTAATAATCCCATGAGGCGTATTGTTAGCTCAGTAGGCTCCGTAACCTATAAGCTATCTAAATGGTTAGTTAGTTTATTAACGGCGTTAGTTGGCTCTATTTCCAAGTCACATATTGTAAATAGCATGGATCTTATTGACAAACTGAAGTTTCCTAATGACCAGTTTGAAATAAGGGTCAAGTTGTGATGTATGCTCGTTATTCACAAAAGTCCCTGTTGATAAACCTACTTGATTTTTTAAAAGATAAGATCTCTGAATATTCTTTCCCTGTTCAACACAACAGTCACAGTCACAACACTCTTATTGAGTTAATTAAGCTTTGCGTTAAAGATTGTAAATTTCAGTTTGAAAACAAGTTTTATATGTCGTTTGGATTGGCGATGGGAAATCACTGGATCACTTTAACATATTGCTTCCCAGGAACCTCTCTTTAACATATTGCTTCCCAGTGTGTATCATTTTGAAATATTGCTTCCCACTGTTAATCACAGTAACATATTGCTTCCCAATATTTAGGATAAGGAGTACGATAAAAAATGTTCGCTTTAATAAAGTAAAGGCATAAAAAGTAAATCATAATATGTTAAAATATTAGATTGAAAGTAAATTTATTAGAGTTGTTGTGCTATATGGTCACACAAAGTAAAATATGGATTTCGGAAGAATCGGTGACGCCACATCATTTGCCACGAGTACGAGTTGAGTAGCTCCTTTTTGCATCCTTTGATTTTCTTTATATATTTAATGTAGGTTAACTGAATGCCCGGTTAGGTCAACTGTACGCCCTTGACGATTGGTTAGGTTAAGTTGTGATATTTTCATTAAAACTAACGAAAATATCACGTCTTAACCTAGCCAATCATCAAGGGCGTACAGTTGACCTAACCGGGCATTCAGTTGACCTAACCGGGCATTCAGCTAACCTACATTAAATATAAAAAGAATGCCCGGTTAGGGCATTTATAGCTTTGTTTACAGTCGGTAGGTTATCTTCTAGATTACCAACCTCTTTCTAACCAACCAACCTTTCTCTTTTTAACATATTGGTTCCCAGTGTTAATCACTTTAACATATTGCTTCCCAGGAGGGATCATTTAACACATTGCTTCCCGAATGCTTTGGGAAGCAATATGTTAAAGTGATTCGTCAGCCAGACTCTGTACTGAACGGACGCATTTCCTGAGCTCTCTGATTTTGCATCTACTTTTATATATTGCTGAGAATTTTACTTTTGAACTTTATATACTTGCGTTTAAATTTACGTTGTTATAGTTAAGTAATTGAATATTAGTGGTTTTTAGCGATTTAGAAGTTTTCATAGCGTGCCGGCTTAATTTAATTTATACCTGTGACGGTTTAAACTAATTTTTAACTGCGCGATGCCGTCGCAGAAAGCGTCGTGTGTTAGGTGTAGGGTTAACCGGTGGTATTCGGAATTTAAGGATTATAACGGCGGTCCAATGGCGATTACCGATAGATCAGTTTGTTTTTTTGCGAGTTCATGGAGGAATTAGTTGGTATAAAACGCAGTGTACGTGAGGTAGCGGATAGACTTGCAACGCTTGATGAGGGCAGGGTTAGGGCTACGGTTGACGGAAGCCGAACCAATACTAACGTTGAAGACGTTAGTAATTTGAAGGGTGAGGTGCGTAACTTAGTTTCTAGTTTAGGTAGCTTGTCGGGAAGGTTAGATAGAGTTGAGGAAGGGGTTAAGGTTAGTCCGATAGTAGTAGATAGCGAGGGATTTAGAGAGGTTAAGGGTGGAGCTAGGCCGCGTACGTTAAGTGATAGGAATCCCCCCCTATCGAGGTTTCGAACCCTTTCGCCCATTTGGAAAGGGACGTGAATGAGGGGGAAACTATTTTAATTGGGGACTCTTTAGTGCGCCACATGGACAAAGAGTTCGTTAAACGGAATCCAACCAAGAGGAGGAGAGTCTGTCTCCCAGGTGCCAGGGTTGACAGAGTTACAGACGAAGTGGATAGGGTTGACGTTGCTTCCCGTCACTCAATGTTGGTGACGATGGTAGGAGGCAACGACTCGTATAGGCCCGATACGAGAGTGCCTGACCTTTTGGAGAGATATAGGGGGTTAATTAGGTCCCTGAAGGCGAGGTCAGATAGGTCTTTAGTTCTAGGTATTACCCCTAGGCACGGGTTGGGTCTTAGATTACGTCAAAAACAATATTTTTGAAAAACAAATTAGAAGAGATTTGTGCTGAGGAAAATGTACCCTTCGTAAAGCTGTGGTCCGAATTCAGTGATCCTAGCCTTTTTATAAAAGATGGGGGTGCATTTTAATGAAATAGGTAATGCTAGGCTAGGTAGGTTAATAGACGAAAACGTGCGAAAGCTGTATAGGTCGAAGCCTTCTTTAAACGTTGTGGGTCCGGGAAACGCGGGCCCGACGTGATATATAGTTTAAAACGCGGGCCCGTGGTAAAAAATAACTTAAACGTCTTTTATTGCAACGCGCGTAGTATTAGAAATAAATTAAATGAATTTAAGGCAGTAATTTATTCCGGCAACTACGATATAGTTGCTATCACTGAAACTTGGTTAAATACCGTGACTCGGGACTTGGGGGAACTTGATATACCGGATTTTAAACTCTTTATTAATGATAGGTTACATAGATTTGGAGGCGGCGTTTTGCTGTACATTCGTAATTCCCTTAGGGCTATCGAGGTTAAGTTAGATTTTCCGGCAGCAATTAATGCGATATGTGTTGAAGTTAGGGCGCGTAGTATTAGTTTCAATTTTGTTGTTGTTTATAGACCTCCCGTTCAACCCCTCTATACAGATACTAGATTTTACTCACTTCTTGGTAATTTTATTGACAATCGGAATAGTATAATTGTTGGAGACTTTAACTGCCCTAATGTTAATTACGAGAATTTTACTGGTAATGAGGAGGGTTTGAGATTGGTTGAGTTTATGGACGATAACTTTTTACGACAGATAGTTACCGAACCAACGCGCGGTGACAATATTTTAGATTTGGTGATGACGAACGGCGAGAATATAGTCGAAGGTTTAGAAGTAGGCGAGAGTTTAGGATGTAGCGATCATCAAATTCTTAGGTTTAAGTTATTGATAGAAAACACTCAGGATAGTAATGTAATAGAAGTCCCTGATTTTCGTAGGGCTAATTTTGATAGTTTTGCGGATAGGATGAGAGTAGTGGACTGGGATAACTTATTTATGGGTAATGACACAAATTTGCGTTGAGTGGCGTTTAAAGAAAGTTTAAGGAATATTGAAAGGGAGTTTATTCCTCGTAGGCCCAAGCGCGCTAGAAATCGTGGTAGGCCGAAGTGGTGGAATAGGGAAATAGGCGAGTTCATAAACGAGCGTAATAGAGCGTATAGACTTAATTAGCGCAGTGGCACGGCAGCTAACTTTAATAGATATATCGAGCTTAGGCGTCAGGTTAAAAGATCAGTTAGGAATGCCAAGCGTAATTTAGAGATACTTATAGCTGCGGATAGTAAACATAATCCCAAAAAGTTTTTGAATACGTAAATAATCGTAAGCCGGTAAAAGATAACATAGGCCCTCTAGTGAATGTTAATGGCGCTTTGGCTTCTGACCCTCAGGCGATGGCGGGTATTTTTAATAACTTTTTTGCGACAGTTTTTACCGTAAAAGACGTAAATAATGTCCCGACGTTGACGATATCGTTCCATTTAGTAGCGAGACTATTTTAGATGAAATAACTGTTTACGAGGCTGAGATTGCGCATTATATCGATAGGCTAAAAGTTAGCAAGGCTCCAGGCCCTGACGCTTTTTATCCCGGACATTTGAAAGATTTGAAAGACGTTATCGTAGGCCCCTTAACGAAGATTTTTAATCAGTCACTCGAAACGGGGATTATTCCTGAAGACTTCAAATAGGAGCTTATTGAAGTTTTCAAAATCGTTAATAACATCGATAACGTAAATTTTGACAAATTGTTCACTTTCGATAATAGTAATACTCGCAATAACGGATTTAAGTTGCGTGGCAGACGCTTCATTACTAATATCGCTAAAAACTTCTTTACGTTTAAAGTAATTGATAAATGGAATAATCTTCCCGCGTCAGTCGTTCATTCTACCAGCGTTAATATGTTTAAGAACCGTCTTGACAGACATTTTAAAAATATTAACGTTGTTTAAAATTAAAAAAGAAAGTTAACAACAGGAGCTCTGGTGGTTGTGGTGCTCGAGGATGAGTCTGTTGACGAAGAATGCCAGCTTGTGACATGCCAGCGTGTGATGCCAGCAATAAAAAAAAAAAAAAAAAAAAAAAATTAGACTAACACGAACGTAGATGTAGCTCGTAGCGTAAACTAACCCACTTTTTGTTAAACTTTACCTACTTTTTTTTTTCTTATCTCCTTACTTTGCATGTCTCTAACTCTTTCCTTGCATGTTTGTAGTTTGCATGGTATGACAGTGAGTTAAGACTGTGTTTGCATGGTTTGTAAGCGTTCTTATTTTACTTCTTTTCATCTTTCACCCCTCTCCTATTTTCTCCGACTATTTTTCTGACTTGTCGGCAGTGGCCGGCGGATGATGATGGTGAGTCTTTTTTTTCTGTTTCTGAATGAATGTTAACCCACGAGTGATAGGTGTTGCTCCTTACTTAACCCCTTATTCTCTTTTCTTCTCTTCTCTTAACCCCCTACTCTTTCCTTTCTCTCGGGCTAACCTTAGAGTGGATCTTAGGGTCTTTGTTAGCCTTAGCTTCTGTAGATATATGGAATTTTTTGAAAGCAGAATTTTGCCTACTATTGTTAATTTTAACTTTGTTTGGTATAGGTATATAGATGATATTTTATGCCTTTGGCCTAATAATTTGGATGTTGACTTATTTCTTGGTAGGCTCAACAGTTTAGTCTCATCTATTAAGTTCACGATTGAAAAAGAAAATGACGGAAGCTTATCTTTTCTGGATCTAAAAATTCGGAGATGCTTTAATTAGTTCAAATTTGAAGTTTATCGTAAGCCTACTAATAATAACTTATGTGAATTTTTATTCCGACCATCATCCCGCGATTAAATTTTCTATTTTCTCTATCATCTTTCTTAGAGCATCGAGAGTTGTCAGTCCTGAATTTTTAGATTCCAAGTTATGCAATATCATGAATATTGGTACTAAATTATGTTACCCTATTTCATTTTAAGATAACTGCATTAGGATAGCCAAGAATAGGTATTATAAGTGTGTAAGTGTAAAGAAATTTGAGCATAAAAATATCCTTAGCCTACGTTACCATGTAAATTTTCAATATCTTCTGACTTTACTAAAAGCAATTGGTATCAATGTAGTCTTTAAGTATAATAATACTGTTAAATCACGCTTAATAAAGAATAGTCCGGATAATCTAGTTGGTTGTGTGTATTCGATCGGATGTACACAATGTGAATTAGTATATATAGGCCAAACGGGTAAAACCTTAGATATTAGGGTAAAACAGCATAAATATGCGTGTAGAACAGCAAATAATTCTAATGCATTGTTTAACCATATGTATAGATGTAATCATGGTATTAAGTGGGATAATTCTAAAGCTCTCGTTAAAAACACAGATATAATCGAAAGGAATATTCTAGAATGTACATTTATCCATTTTTAAAATAATTTCAATAACAGTGCGGGAATGTATAAAATTGACAATATCCTGTTAAAATACCTTTTGCCTCTAATCAACTCTTGTTAATCTTGTGTTAATCTTTTTGTTTTTCTGTCCGTTGTATATATTTTTGGTCATCTTGCCTCCATCCTTCATTCCCTGACGAGGTGTACTTCTGAATACATAAAAGGCCTTGGAATCATTTTTCGCTTTCCTTGTGGATTTGCATCATTCATTCATTTCACGTGTCTAATTGTGAAATTCATCATATTACATCATATTACAAACAATTTGAAGGTTCTATCCTTAAATGCTCGTAGCCTACGAAATAAATAAACGAATTTTTTTCTTTAATTGCTTGTAAAGACTATGATTTAATTGCGATAATGAATCGTGGCTTAGCACTGAAACACGTGACTTTGTAGGGGAGTATCAAATTAAAGGTTATAGACTTTTTTGTTAAAAACAGAATAGGTAGGCGAGGAGGCGGTGTTATGTTGTATATCAAAGATAATATTGCGAACGTTATAGAAGTAAAGCACTCAATTCCAGAACCGATAGATTCGACTATAGCAGAACTTAAATTGAACGATTTCAAACTTCTTGTTGCGGTTATATATAGGCCCCCTAATCAAACAGCTGATACGGACGAAGCGTTATATCGTGAACTAAAGAGAAATCGGTAGTGAGCAGGCTTTAGTTATGGGTGACTTTAATTGCGCCAACGTGAATTACGATACAATGCAGGGAGACACGGAAGGTAATCGTTTAGTTAATTTCTCGAGGATAGCTTTCTTATTCAAAAGGTTGGGGAACCTACGAGGTTGGACAGTATTTTAGATTTAGTAATAACTACGGATGATAGGCTAATTACTGATCTTCAAGTAATAGAACCGTTGAGCAATAGCGATCACAATATGGTAGAGTTTGTCCTCTCAGTAAGTCACTCGAAACCAACTAACTCGACTAAAATTCCTAACTTCCAGCACGCAGACTTTAGTAAATTTCGAAATAAATTTTCACACGTCAATTGGGAAAACGTAATGGGGAACTTCAACGCAAAACTAATGTGGGAATCGTTCGTAACGGTATTTAGGACTATAAATGAGGAATGTGTACCGTACAAAATTAAGCGTGCGAAAGTAAACAACAAGCCCTTGTGGTTTACTTCTAGAGTACGAGACATTATAAAGAGTAGAGATAGGGCTTATAGGCAACATAAGTGCGATAAAGACAATTTGTTGTTACGAAACAACTACATATCTCTGAGGCGAAAAGTGTAATAAAAAAGTCCAAGCGCGAATTTGAAATCTCCATAGCTCGTGACGGTAAAGAAAACCCCAAGCGATTCTTTCAATACGTCAATAATAGAAATCCAGTAAAAAGTGACTTGGGTCCATTGAAAATGTAAATGGAGATCTAGTCTCTGAAAACAAGGAAATGGCTACCTTGCTAAACGAATTTTTTACGTCAGTTTTTACTATAGAAGTGTAACGAATATCCCTACGGTCATAGACATAATACCTTTTGATAATGGTAATATTTTGGATAATATTGTCGTTAGTGAAGGGGAAGTAATGCGCTATATTGAAAAATGAAAACGCGTAAATCACGGGTCCGGATTCCATATATCCCATACAACTAAAAGAATTAAAAGATAGCATTGTTGTGCCGCTAACAAAGATTTTTAATGCGTCTATTTCTGAGGGGTGCGTACCAGATAATTTCAAGTTAGCAAACGTAACACCTATCTTTAAGAAAGGCGATAAAGGTGCGGCGGGAAATTATAGGCCAATCAGTTTAACGTCTGTTGTAGGTAAGCTACTGGAATCAATAATTAGGGATCGTATAGTCGAACACTTAGAAGTGCATAATCTGGTTAGAAATACTCAACACGGTTTTAGGCGAAACAAATCTTGCTTAACTAATCTTTTAGAATTTTTCCAAAGCGTGGTTGACGTTTACGATAGACATCGGGCGGTTGATGTAGTGTATTTAGATTTTCAAAAAGCGTTTGACACCGTGCCGCACAAAAGACTCATTGAAAAAACTAAGGCTCATGGAATCAGGGGTGTAGTAATAAATTGGCTAGAAGAGTGGTTGCGAGGCAGGAAACAGAGGGTGGTCGTTGATGGAGCGGAGTCGTGTTAGGCTAATGTAGCGATGGCGTTCTCAGGGTTCTGTATTGGGCCCCTTGTTTTTTCTTATATATATTAACGATTTAGATGTCGGCCTAGTCAGTACAGTTTCAAAGTTTGCGGATGACACGAAGCTGGGTGGTAGGGCGATTAATGACGAAGATAGAGGTAAAATTCAGGAAGATCTGAATAAAATCGTTGATTGGTCAGTCACACGGCAAATGAGATTTAACGTGGATAAGTGCAAAATTTTGCATATAGGTTCGCGTAACGGTAATTTTGCGTATAGTATGTCAGGGAAAGATTTAACAAGCGTAGAGCAGGAAAAAGATTTAGGAGTTATAGTCACTGGTGATTTAAAAGTAGGGAAACAAAGTACAGCAGCGTCAATAAGGCGAACAAAGTGTTAGGTTTTATAGCTCGAAATTTTGAGTACAAATCGCGCGATATTATAGTTCCTCTTTATAAATCATTAGTTAGACCCCATTTGGAGTACGCGGTCCAATTTTGGAATCCGCATATGCGCAAAGATATAGACAAATCGAAAGAGTTCAAAGACGAGCAACTAAGATGGTTCCGTCTCTTAGGTCAAAGTCGTACGAGGATAGGCTTAAGGAGTTAAAATTGACTACTCTCGAGACTAGGAGTTTAAGGGGTGATCTAATCCAGGTTTTTAAAATTATGAATGGGTTTGATAACGTAGATAGAGATAGCTTTTTCGAAATATCTCAATATAATAGGACTAGAATAACGGGTGTAAGTTGACAAGTAGAAGGTTCGAGACAGCAGTTGCGAAAAACTTTTTTACGCATAGAATAGTAAATAGCTGGAATAGTTTGCCGGTAGAAGTAATTAGTAGCACGTCTATAAACATGTTTAAAAATCGATTAGACGCGCATGTTGATAGAAAGGGTATAGTTTAAGGTAGTAAAATTAAGGCTTTGTGGGATAGATCCACAGCTCAACACAAGTGTTGTGGGATATAGGGAGGCAGCGTCTTGGGTTAGGGGATACTCTCTGTCCTTACACACCCCATTTAAAGAGATTCCTCTGCCGAGCGGTGCCCCCATAGTACTGTGAGGTATTGAAAAACTCATGATCTTCACTTGCCCCACAAACACCTTTAAATGGGAGACCCATAATGGGTGCACACACATTTCTACATTACTGTACAGTCTTTACAGCCACACCTACACTTTTCCTCGTAAGTGTATATATTGTAATGTATATGGTTGTGAATTCTGACTTGGTCCGCAATCGATATGGACCGTGACTTGATGGATACCGTAATGAAATTGACTGGATTCTTTGGATCTGATATATTTGCATGTCCGTTATAAATAGATATAGAGTGTAACATTTGTGGATAGTAGTCTATTATGACTTGATCCTCTGGATCCAGAGATTCTATCTTTAGTTTTAAATCGATAATTAATTAGTTTTAAATTGATAATTATTTAGTTTCGTAAAAATTGGTCGTTGCCAATTTACCGGCAGTTTTTACATAAATTTCTTATGTTCTTGTGGTTCGGAACCCACGTAAAATTGTAGGTCCCCTCCGCCACCACGGAGGACATACACAATACACGATTAGGAATACAGTTAGGTTGACCAGCCATGAGTGGATCCTAGGGTCTTTGTTGGTCTGAAACATTATAACATTATATATACAGTATATATATATATATATATATATATATATATATATATATATATAGCGACATTAAAACATGGCATCAATTTTAGTACATGTTCTTCAGAAGATATATGTATGAAAGCGTGCCACCCCTACAAAGACATGCCGCTCAACTTCGCCGGTCTAGTGGATCCATTGCAACAAAGTATGCAACGAGTGCAAGAATATTGCAATGCAACTGCAAATGTGGATCAATGTTGCAAAGTTTTATGCAGTGAAGGGGGAGTGGTTATGCAATGAAGGGGAAGGGGGTTATGCAACAAATCATTGCTGCAAAGGGGGAGGGAAGGTGCTTCGGGGGGAGAAGGGAGGATGACCTCCCCCGAAAGGGGTAACCTTAATCTAAGAGAGGAAGAGAAAGGAGGAGAAGGAGAAGGTGGGATGTCCTCACCCCCCAAAGGGAAACCTAACCTAAGCCTTAACCTGAGAAGGAGAGGGATGTTCGCCTGGCTCCAGCCAGACGCATTATGAGCGTCCAGGAGATCCGCAGCGGTTATATAGAGGGTCGTGAGTTGCCAAATAGTGTTTTTTAATTGTTCAGGTATACCTTATTAGGGTGAGTTGCTAGATACCACCATTTATTTTAATGTTATTTACATGAGTTGCCAAATAATGTTTTTATTTATATGAGGAGAGTTGGCAGATACCACCATTTATTTTAATTTTTATTTACATGAGTTGCCAAATAATGTTTTTATTTATATGAGGAGAGTTGGCAGATACCACCATTTATATTAATTTTATTTGCATGAATTGCCAAATAATGTTTTTATTTATATGAGGAGAGTTGGCAGATACCACCATTTAATTTAATTACTTATTTATTAAAAGCAAGAGCGAATTTCTCCTTAAAGTTGTTCAGCAAGAGAACTAATTATTTAAACGAAACCCATTATTAACAATAAAAGAAATACATTTAAACCGAAATAAATAAAAACCATTACATCATTCTGTTTATTTAGACGAATTATTGGAATCAATTTCATGAAATATATAGAAAATAAATATACACTCCTATACATACGATAGAATACATATGATCAAAATAAAAAAGCATAACCATCAATACAGAAGAAATATATATATATATATACATATAATATATATATATATATATATTTCATTTGTTTCGTTCTCTCGCTCTCATCTTGCGCGGTATATTCTCCTATACAAGCGTCGTTCTTTACGTTAATTATACTGCGTGTTTGCAGTTTAAATGTATATATTATATATGTATATACACATATATATATATATATATATAATATCCCTGCAGGGGGTTCTAAGCTCGTGCTTTTTGTGCTCGTTTGTACGTGCTTGTTCCTGGAGGTTTCACGTGCGCCCTCTCGGCCTTAGCACCCAAGGATGATGGGGCTCGACCCTGCAGTCCTTGTCATCCTTGGTCTTTTTCCACTTCGACTGCTGTCCCCTCCACCCTTTCTTTTTCCTCTCTCTTTCCTCTTACTTTTTCTTTGTTTTTCCGCCGAGATATGCCCGTTTAAACAGAGGCGAATCGGTTCTTCCCGAACTTAAAATATATATACACACAATTATATTCAATAATAATTAAATTAAAATAAATATACATCAAAATACATTCAGTTTCTTCTACTGCGCTAAACACTAAACTCACACGTAATTCGAGTCTACAGTCACATCATTAATGCTTTGCACTACGCAGTAAACACGGATTAACATTATTACACCGCTCAAGTTATAGGGATACCTATACTCTATGTAAATGGCCTCCATATCGTGCAGTACTATTTTTAACGTCTGTTGTAGGTAAGCTACTGGAATCAATAATTAGGGATCGTATAGTCGAACACTTAGAAGTGCATAATCTGGTTAGAAATACTCAACACGGTTTTAGGCGAAACAAATCTTGCTTAACTAATCTTTTAGAATTTTTCCAAAGCGTGGTTGACGTTTACGATAGACATCGGGCGGTTGATGTAGTGTATTTAGATTTTCAAAAAGCGTTTGACACCGTGCCGCACAAAAGACTCATTGAAAAAACTAAGGCTCATGGAATCAGGGGTGTAGTAATAAATTGGCTAGAAGAGTGGTTGCGAGGCAGGAAACAGAGGGTGGTCGTTGATGGAGCGGAGTCGTGTTAGGCTAATGTAGCGAGTGGCGTTCCTCAGGGTTCTGTATTGGGCCCCTTGCTTTTTCTTATATATATTAACGATTTAGATGTCGGCCTAGTCAGTACAGTTTCAAAGTTTGCGGATGACACGAAGCTGGGTGGTAGGGCGATTAATGACGAAGATAGAGGTAAAATTCAGGAAGATCTGAATAAAATCGTTGATTGGTCAGTCACACGGCAAATGAGATTTAACGTGGATAAGTGCAAAATTTTGCATATAGGTTCGCGTAACGGTAATTTTGCGTATAGTATGTCAGGGAAAGATTTAACAAGCGTAGAGCAGGAAAAAGATTTAGGAGTTATAGTCACTGGTGATTTAAAAGTAGGGAAACAAAGTACAGCAGCGGTCAATAAGGCGAACAAAGTGTTAGGTTTTATAGCTCGAAATTTTGAGTACAAATCGCGCGATATTATAGTTCCTCTTTATAAATCATTAGTTAGACCCCATTTGGAGTACGCGGTCCAATTTTGGAATCCGCATATGCGCAAAGATATAGACAAAATCGAAAGAGTTCAAAGACGAGCAACTAAGATGGTTCCGTCTCTTAGGTCAAAGTCGTACGAGGATAGGCTTAAGGAGTTAAAATTGACTACTCTCGAGACTAGGAGTTTAAGGGGTGATCTAATCCAGGTTTTTAAAATTATGAATGGGTTTGATAACGTAGATAGAGATAGCTTTTTCGAAATATCTCAATATAATAGGACTAGAAATAACGGGTGTAAGTTGACAAGTAGAAGGTTCGAGACAGCAGTTGCGAAAAACTTTTTTACGCATAGAATAGTAAATAGCTGGAATAGTTTGCCGGTAGAAGTAATTAGTAGCACGTCTATAAACATGTTTAAAAATCGATTAGACGCGCATGTTGATAGAAAGGGTATAGTTTAAGGTAGTAAAATTAAGGCTTTGTGGGGATAGATCCACAGCTCAACACAAGTGTTGTGGGATATAGGGAGGCAGCGTCTTGGGTTAGGGGATACTCTCTGTCCTTACACACCCCATTTAAAGAGATTCCTCTGCCGAGCGGTGCCCCCCATAGTACTGTGAGGTATTGAAAAACTCATGATCTTCACTTGCCCCACAAACACCTTTAAATGGGAGACCCATAATGGGTGCACACACATTTCTACATTACTGTACAGTCTTTACAGCCACACCTACACTTTTCCTCGTAAGTGTATATATTGTAATGTATATGGTTGTGAATTCTGACTTGGTCCGCAATCGATATGGACCGTGACTTGATGGATACCGTAATGAAATTGACTGGATTCTTTGGATCTGATATATTTGCATGTCCGTTATAAATAGATATAGAGTGTAACATTTGTGGATAGTAGTCTATTATGACTTGATCCTCTGGATCCAGAGATTCTATCTTTAGTTTTAAATCGATAATTAATTAGTTTTAAATTGATAATTATTTAGTTTCGTAAAAATTGGTCGTTGCCAATTTACCGGCAGTTTTTACATAAATTTCTTATGTTCTTGTGGTTCGGAACCCACGTAAAATTGTAGGTCCCCTCCGCCACCACGGAGGACATACACAATACACGATTAGGAACACAGTTAGGTTGACCAGCCATGAGTGGATCCTAGGGTCTTTGTTGGTCTGAAACATTATAACATATATATACAGTATATATATATATATATATATATATATATATATATATATATAGCGACATTAAAACATGGCATCAATTTTAGTACATGTTCTTCAGAAGATATATGTATGAAAGCGTGCCACCCCTACAAAGACATGCCGCTCAACTTCGCCGGTCTAGTGGATCCATTGCAACAAAGTATGCACTAAATCATATCATGTAAAACTTGTTATTATGTGGTTAATTAATTACCTGTAAAATTTAAAAGCTTCTTGGATCAGTGAAAGAAAACCACCACCAAATGGGTCGGGGGTGGCTTTCTTTCATTGATCTGCAAGTTATTTAGGTAGGTAGGTTATTTAGGTTAGGTTAGGTTAAATTGTGATATTTTAGTTAGTTTAAATGAAAATATCATGACAACCTAACCAATCATCAAGGACAAAATAGTAGTATTGGCGCAAAATGGACGAGTGCAAGAATATTGCAATGCAACTGCAAATGTGGATCAATGTTGCAAAGTTTTATGCAGTGAAGGGGGAGTGGTTATGCAATGAAGGGGAAGGGGGTTATGCAACAAATCATTGCTGCAAAGGGGGAGGGAAGGTGCTTCGGGGGGAGAAGGGAGGATGACCTCCCCCGAAAGGGGTAACCTTAATCTAAGAGAGGAAGAGAAAGGAGGAGAAGGAGAAGGTGGGATGTCCTCACCCCCCAAAGGGAAACCTAACCTAAGCCTTAACCTGAGAAGGAGAGGGATGTTCGCCTGGCTCCAGCCAGACGCATTATGAGCGTCCAGGAGATCCGCAGCGGTTATATAGAGGGTCGTGAGTTGCCAAATAGTGTTTTTTAATTGTTCAGGTATACCTTATTAGGGTGAGTTGCTAGATACCACCATTTATTTTAATGTTATTTACATGAGTTGCCAAATAATGTTTTTATTTATATGAGGAGAGTTGGCAGATACCACCATTTATTTTAATTTTTATTTACATGAGTTGCCAAATAATGTTTTTATTTATATGAGGAGAGTTGGCAGATACCACCATTTATATTAATTTTATTTGCATGAATTGCCAAATAATGTTTTTATTTATATGAGGAGAGTTGGCAGATACCACCATTTAATTTAATTACTTATTTATTAAAAGCAAGAGCGAATTTCTCCTTAAAGTTGTTCAGCAAGAGAACTAATTATTTAAACGAAACCCATTATTAACAATAAAAGAAATACATTTAAACCGAAATAAATAAAAACCATTACATCATTCTGTTTATTTAGACGAATTATTGGAATCAATTTCATGAAATATATAGAAAATAAATATACACTCCTATACATACGATAGAATACATATGATCAAAATAAAAAAGCATAACCATCAATACAGAAGAAATATATATATATATATACATATATATATATATATATATATTTCATTTGTTTCGTTCTCTCGCTCTCATCTTGCGCGGTATATTCTCCTATACAAGCGTCGTTCTTTACGTTAATTATACTGCGTGTTTGCAGTTTAAATGTATATATATATATATGTATATACACATATATATATATATATAATATCCCTGCAGGGGGTTCTAAGCTCGTGCTTTTTGTGCTCGTTTGTACGTGCTTGTTCCTGGAGGTTTCACGTGCGCCCTCTCGGCCTTAGCACCCAAGGATGATGGGGCTCGACCCTGCAGTCCTTGTCATCCTTGGTCTTTTTCCACTTCGACTGCTGTCCCCTCCACCCTTTCTTTTTCCTCTCTCTTTCCTCTTACTTTTTCTTTGTTTTTCCGCCGAGATATGCCCGTTTAAACAGAGGCGAATCGGTTCTTCCCGAACTTAAAATATATATATACACACAATTATATTCAATAATAATTAAATTAAAATAAATATACATCAAAATACATTCAGTTTCTTCTACTGCGCTAAACACTAAACTCACACGTAATTCGAGTCTACAGTCACATCATTAATGCTTTGCACTACGCAGTAAACACGGATTAACATTATTACACCGCTCAAGTTATAGGGATACCTATACTCTATGTAAATGGCCTCCATATCGTGCAGTACTATTTTTGTGCACACTTTACATGCGGTTGGCAAGTTATCTTTAAACGATTTCATTCAAAAGCACGCACAAAGATATCGTCGTTAGCCACAACATCATTATTAAACATTCCCTTTCAATCGAGGGTTTATTCTTACCGACCAACCAAGGTGCCCATTTATCTATCAGCCAATTTTTCTACTTTTTATTGTTGTAACCGTTGAAGAAATCGCTCTCAAAAAACTCGGAATGGATCCCATGTTATCTTTATAACAATAAATCTCTCACACCAACACAAGTTCTTTTACGGAACTCTTTTTTTCGATGCATAACTCGCACGCTGCTTGAAGTATACAGTAGCCTGTAGCGTCATTGGGCAAAGTGTAACGGATCAAGAGGCACATTTCAGGTTTTGTACAATTGACCTCCCTAAATTCAAAAATGAAAACGAAATGTTTTTGTGCAAGTGCAACACCTCCTTTTTCGCATGTGGAAATCGTGAAAATTGCTAGTTACCCATAACTTTTGGACACTTGCTTTCCTAGGGTTTGAGCTATCATTTGACCCCTTACAATGTACTGCTTTTCAGGAAAAATAGAAAAATTTATTTTTGGAATAAACATATACACTGTACGTAGGTAAGCAGGTAGACTAGATAGTTTTATTTAGTAAATGATACATTAAAATCTTGTTTAGTTTTGAATGACGGCATAAAGTCACGGGATTTAAGTACTGCTCTAATGTAACCATCTCTTGAATCCTTTCCATACACTGCCCCAGACGCTTCAGTTACCATCCTAACACAGCGTTCTACACCTTGGGAGTGACATGGCATCCGGACAACAAGGGGCTCTTCAGTGATCTTATCGAGTTGTTCGACAGAGAACTGCTTCGTGAGTGGTGGTTCCATTGTGCACTCCTCCACTGGTGGAAGTAAATCTTTCAAATTCTGAGCACTTTGTTTGATCTTTGGTGGCCGAAATTCTCTGACTTGCTGTTGAGCAGGTTTGGGAGCTCGTCGAATGGTCTTGATTACATCGATGGCCAATTTCCGGTTTGCTTGATCTGCATCTGCAAGCATTGCCAGTAGAACATTTTCAGGGTGAGCCCAATATGCATTTCTTTGAATCACAGGCCATGTGACAGTCTTGCTAGTTGGTGGCAGTAATCGTAGCAGCTTGATTTGCTCCAGGAAATGTTTTGAGCCATCTGTGCACCTTGGATGGCACTTGATACTAAACCACATGGGTCCATAGTGGCACACGACAAACTGTGTGAGTGAATACAGTTCATCACTTGGCTGCGCCATCGCTACATATAGCCGACAAATTCTGCTGGCAGTTGTAACCCATCTTGCATGGGAGATTGTTCCAGGCTTCTCTCGTAGAAGATCTTCATTAATGACACCAGTCCTTATCGCTTTCATCATTCTGTAGAGGTAAGCTTGGTCACGACTCAATTCAGTAAGGTCAACATCCGGGAGAGTGTGGCCATCAGCAATACATTGAATTCCACTAGAGGAAAGTGGCAAACTTTCACATGTGGTCAAAGCTTTGCTAATTGGTCCTTTCCATTGAGTTGCAGATTCTGTTGGGCCGATGAGTTCCTTGCACAAGTGGCGCAGTGGGAGTTCATTTAAATGTAGACTACAGATGAACCAGTGCAAAGGGCGACCCAGGCGGCACTCTAGCAGGTGTATTGCTCCACTTCTGTGCCCTGTGTTTGTGGCTGTGCTGTCGGCTCCCACTGCAATTATCTTGTCTGCAATACCCATTTCTTCAATCGCATTTTGAAGTCCATCTGCAATGACAGTGCCAGTTCCTCGTTCCAGTGTCAGATGGCTTAGATAGAAGGTTCCAGGCTCTCCGACCAGCACATAGTGGTCCTCAACTTTCTTTGTGCTGTACCATTTGTTCCCCTTTTTCTCTTTGACAAGTGTCATGTCTTTCCGCCCATCAAAAAATAAAGCAGTGACTTCCACATCGTGGTAAGTTACTGCTTCCTTCAGATCCCTCCGTACCTTCTGCCGTGCTCTCCATACTTTGTGGTAGTCAATTACGTTTATCTGATCATCAGAACTAATGATGTCATAGTCAACCAATGTTGCAGTGCTGATAGCTGCAGCAGCCCTGTTCGATACACCATACCGGTCAGCTTCCAAAGCAACAGTGGGAATCGGTGTGATGTTCCTGTCCTCCTTGGCACTATCATCCATCCACTCATCACCAACACTTTCACCACTGGAGTCTGCTTCTGCTTGAGCTGATTCGATCACATCTGCAGAGGATGCTACCTCTTGCCGTTCCGTTTTTCTTCTATTCTCTTCTTGTCTTTCTTGCATCCGATCCTCTCTTGACTTCCTTCTCTCCTTCATCTGAGTCACATTCGTATCCACCCGACTGATCTGCATGATCCGCGTGTTCTCTGGTCGATCAGAAAGGCATGCTCTCGTCGTGGAACTTTCATTTCTTTTTCACAGTGGCATGCAGACAGATCATTGCATTGGCAGACAGCTATGTCAAACAATTGATTCAGGCTTTCCTCAAACTTCTTGGTTTTTGTGGCCTGCTTGCCTTGCTTCGATGCTTGTGAGCCTTTTTCCATCAATCGGAGCAGCTTGGTCTTCACATTCTTGATTGGCTGTGATGGAATGTTAGCACGATTCCAAAGGTCAATGAGTATTTGGCATACCTCCGGAAAAATCTCCCTGTTGTTGGTGTACTTGTTCTCCTTCAAGAAGAGGAAATGCCTTGCAACTTGTATAGGGGTTGGAAGTTCAGACAGAGGAAACTCTGATAGTGGAGAACCAAAGACAATGTGGCTGGCAGATCCCCGTGTTCTTTGCGTGCTCATTGTACCAGCAAAACTCAACAAGTATCACACAGGAACACTGAAACAAAAACACAAACGTATAAATAAAAAATATATATGATTATGAGTATATATATATATATAAGGCTTGGTTTATTGGTAAACAATAAGTTTACCAATATATATATAAAAAAATATACTGCACATACATATGTATTATGTATATAAATATCCATAGGTATATATATACCCTAAGACATATAACAAACTTATAAACAATGTAAAACACAACAAAACAAAGAAATGTGTATAATGTATATATCACAAAACGCACCTTTCGTTAGTACCTTGGGGTTTTTGAACACCCCATCCACAGAAAAAAACACTTGTTTCTCTCAAGCGAGCTAGCGTAAAACTAAGAAATTCCAGGGGATGACTCACTGAGAATAATTAGAAAGCTGCCAGAAGTACCATGTCAGTCAGTGTTGCCAACTGTAATTAACAAGAATTTTGTATTTTTTACATGCGAAAAAGGAGGTGTTCTGCTTGTTGCAGATAATTTTTTTTTTCTTTTCTGAAATCAGCAAGGTTAATTGTACAAAACCTGAAATGTGCCTCCAGATCGTTCATGACGCTACACGCTAGTATACAGTAGCTAATAATTCACAATGCAGGTTTACTACTTGTCCGAAAAAGAAAATGATTTATAATTCCGTCGAATTAAGGGTAATATCCTGTAAGCCTTCCCGTTATCTTAACCGTACAGTGTCTGACTCTGACAATGAGGCTATGATTCGCTCCAGCATTGACGGCTCCCAGGTTGGGCGGGTACTTGCTCTGTTACTGAACGATGGAAAATCTATATCTACGTTGTCGAACCCATGTTTTGTAGGAATTATAACTTCAATAAAGAGCAGAGATAAAATGATCCAGTTACAAATACAAAGCAAAGCTCCTAAAATATTCAATACAGAAGCACGAGGGCATGCAAGCAAGCATTCAATCGAAACTTATAACTTGTACAGAAGATTTTCAATCTTAATGTTTCCACTTCAATGACCCATATTAATTTTCTGAATTCCAATTAGTAATTTTTTAAACTTTTTACAAATTTAGGTTATAATAATAATTAGTAAGTAAATTACGCTCATCTACTTTTGTCATTACTCTGTGTCTAAACAATATAGTTAACAGCGAAAGCTTTACACTGCCCACAAGAGACAGGCAAAACGTTCATATATATACACATTTAATGAGATACACTGTTAATTTGCGTGATTTTTCCATTTTATTTTGAAGTGTAATTAAAATATACAATGAAGGGTAAATAATATCATAATAATTTAATTTTTAATGAGTAGATAATGCATGTAGAATTAATTAATTTCATCAATATAATTTTCATCAAATATTACCGTGGACAGAAATCAATCTGTGTGGTAATTTTCACCATTCACATTCATCGTCTATCAAACCTGTATGATAGATTTTTTTCCTCCTTCTGAGGCGGCTTACTCGTTTTTTGGTGGAATCTGAAATTCGTCCATGCTATCATATCCGTTAGCATCTAGCTTCCGTTTCCTATGGGTGTGAGAAGGAAAAGAACAATATTCTTAACTCATATGGAATAATAATAATGTTTTTCACGGTCTGAATAAACGAATTAATCTTCAACTTTCCCGTTAAAAGGTCCTTATTGTAAAAATACTGTACACGAAATAAGACAATTATGTACTAAATAATGGACGTCGAATTAGAGAGTGTACTACCATTGATGGATGTATGTGTATCAACTTACGATGTACAAGGCTTGTTTTCTCCATCTGTACTCGCGTTGGTTCTAGTTGCCGCGTCTGATTTTGCAACATCACGCGTTGCCGTCGCAATAGAGATAACAACATATTGTTTCGGATGCTCAGCTGCTGAAGACGATTCAACTTCACACTGAGCTCTGTTGTAGAAGAAAAAATATTTCTTTTCTATAACATGGTAAAGCATATATATATATATATATATATATATATATTATGGAAAAACGCAAAATAAAAAATAAAACTCGAATCTCAATTCACCCAGAAAATACGAGTTGGTAGAGCACATAAATAGTGATTAGAAAAGCTAGCCAAATTTGGGTACTTCTTTTTTCCGTCATTTATTTTCAACATTGCATTCCTACGCAGTTATTTTACATCCCCAAAATTTGTAACGCATTCACAACCTAATATACTATTTTGTTAAATCACATACCCTGTATGTAAAATGTATGCAAAGAAGTTTTATTTAAATCATACAATATTTATCATTTCGGAGTATCTCAACCAATTCTAAATTACGCACACCACACAAATCTTATCACAATATTTTTTATTTTGACTTATACATTGTGAAGCAGTTTATTGCTAATTTACCGAAACTATAAAAAGCTACTCACGGATTCTGCTCACCGCCGTCTGAGGTTAGATTAATAACCGATATTTACATGTTGATCAGTACCACACCCGTATGGAGGTGGCATAGCCTCCGCCTTCAGTACCATAGCTAGTATAAGTTTCATTTCTTCTGGCGTATATTCAATAAAATATGCGTTGTCTTCTTCTGCTTGCTCGTCGGGTGATACATTCCGTCGCTGAAATGAGGATGATGATTTTCCCAAATATTCGCTGGTGCGGGGTGCTTCTGAGGAGCTGTCAAATATGGTACCACGTAGGGGCTGTTTAGCATATTCAACTTTTTCTGTCTCATCAGGATTTGCTAGATCTTCCGCTATAAACTCCACAAGGTGTTTGTCGTCGTTGTCTGCTAACTTATTAGATGGCCCGTATAACGGAACATTCTTCCGCTTATCTGCATCCACAGTTTCGGCTACCGTAAGGCTTTCGTCGTTGTCGGGTTTTATAATATAACTCCTGGTAAAAAACAAAGAATATCACGTTATTGTGAAAGGTTTTATCTAATTAACATATTCATTCATAAAAGGGCATGACGATCTAATGAGTGCACTTTTAAAATACGAGTGTATAATATGGAAGCGTATGGTTTCTAAGATTATAAACAATCATTACCGTATCAGTATCTCGACGTCCTCGTCGACATCTGCAACCAGCATTCTTATGCTTTCTATCTGTGAATCGGTTATTATCAAACGATCTTCAGGTGTTTGCTTCTCCATGGTTCTGAAAATGACGTGGAAAGAAATTATAGCATTAAATTATTTCGTATAAATTAATTTATTCACCGGTAACGAATTAAAGATATCGTTTACTTTATCGAGAAAGAATGTGAATTAAGCTCATCATTATATATATATATATATATATATATATATATATATATATCTCAGTATATTAGTATATTTACTGTGTGGTTATTAATTTATATTTTAAAACAGAGAATACGAATACACATCTTTACTTTAACTGTTTGCTGATAGATAAATCTAGTTGTGAATATAAAACTAATCAGTCTTTGAAATATGTTTTCTTTAGCTTACCAGCTTCTGATGAAGTGACTTAGTCAATCAGTGAATTCAAAGTAAACAGAACATAAAACGTAGTTACGTGGGTGTATATATACTCCAAAACTTACCTTCAGGCATTTGTAAAGCTGTGTGTATATATATATATATATATATATATATATATATATATATATATATATATATATATGTGTGTGTGTGTGTGTGTGTGTGTGTGTGTGTGTATATATATATATATATATAGGCCTATCGGAGATCTTTCCTGCGAGGGAGTGGGTATACTCCACGACATATGGGCAATTTATTATCAGAATTTCCTCGGGGTACAAAGCGCATATATGCATAGCGACTGGAACCATACTTACGTCAGATCAATGTTTGTCACAGAACCAGAAGATTGTTGATACAACATGGCCGCTTTTCACAGCAATAGTTATAAAGAAAGGTAGGTTGGTTTTTTTTGGTGAACTTATATCTTTATCAATGAAATTGTAGATGAGTAATGTATTTGTTATATTACAGTATTGCATACATTTTGTATTGAATGTTCATTCTAACGCATGTTTTCGATTGTGTAATAATGATAAATCATTTTAGAATTTTAAAATTTACTTTTTAAAAAAATATTAATCCCTGCGTACTTGTCTAATTTAAATTCACGATGTAGAGGATGGAGATGGTGCATTTCACGTAGCTAACATTTTAAAGGAACAAATGACATACGGCACATTTATGTATAATCGACATAAGTACAGTTATTACACTCTTCTTTTTACTTACTGTTATTTCAGTACTGACGAGGATACGTGCTATTTCGCCGATTTGAGTGGTGAAGAGAGCGGAAATGACGTTGTCATAGTGCCTACGAGATGGAGTCAACGCTTAAAGATGAGCAAAAAACGTTCAAGGTTCGTTAATAATTCTACGTCCTTTATAAGGAGTTTGAAAGTACAATAAAATAAAAATGTTTTATCGTAAAGATATGTTTATTTTATTATTATATGTATTGAATATATGTCATACTTTAATTACTTGTCATTGATTACTAAATAATCATGTATCACTTGGCGTTTCATAAATTTGTCTAATTTCATGAAGAACAATATACTAGACAAAACTGTTTCTTTCCGTATATTGTCAGCCTCTTTGTATCAGACATATCGGTGAATTTATGCATACATTTTAATTAGGTATGCGTTTTGGAGAGGTTTTATGTGAAGTATAGTACAGTGTTATCTGTTTTAAGCTAACCGTATTAAAGCAGAGTATATATTAGTTGCATGCTTATTATTTCATTCTGAGAACAATAATTAATAGAATGCGATGATACTTATTTATGCTAACGTAAAACTGAATTATTAGCAACAAAATTTCATATTATTATTACTTTGTATTTCAGCAATTCAATTTGTGCATTTGAGGGGCCACATCCAAGTACTTCAACACCTTCTAGAGCAGTGATGCACAAACCCTGGCCCGCGGGCCAAATGTGGCCCCCACGGGTCTTTTCAATTCACATTTTTCACATGAAAAGGGTAGCTACCCAAAGAAAAATCTGAAATATTACCCCTGGTTATAAAAATGCATATTTATAAAAAATAGAATATCTATATATCTGGCCCCTACATATAAAACAGATGGTTGGTTTGGCCCTCACATCAAAAAAGTTTGTGCACCACTGTTCTAGAGTAAATCCTCCAGTGCGACGGAGTAGAGAAGAGTCATTCTCCACAGATGACACGCCACCCAGAAAGATACCAAGGTATAAAACTTCTGTCTTTAAAACTATAATTACAATGATATTTTTATGAAAATCAATAGGTCTTTCATTAATTTCTATATAAAATACATACAACTCATAATCAAAAGATGTGGTAATTTCATAGAAAATAAATTACGTATATTAAGAACATGCGTCGTGTATTTAATCCGCTTTAACATTTCTATTTTTCAAACCTTTAGGCTGGAATTTTCAGATACGAGCGGAGAAGAGCCATCGTTAATATCTGCAGCTTGTTCGTGGGGATCATGTGACGTAAACCGTTTACAAGCATCGCCCATACTATCACCATCATCAGCCTCAGTACTCGAATGGCTATCCGCGAGATGTAGACCGCCATCTCAAGATCTGATGGTACACCATATTTGTCCTCCTGCAGGGGACGAACCCCCGAATTCTGATGGTCCACGCATAACAATGCTGAGACGCGAAGATTCAGGCTACGGGGATGCTAACTCTAGCTTGTCCACGATAATATTTGATGAAAATTATATTGATGAAATTAATTAATTCTACATGCATTATCTACTCATTAAAAATTAAATTATTATGATATTATTTACTAGTGATGGAGGTCACATCCGCATCCGCGGAACATCCGCACATTTTCTCGCATCCGCACTTTGGACTGCGGATGTCGTGCGGATGTGGACCGTTGAGATAAAATGTCATTAATAAGCGGAAATTATCAAATCTACTATATTAATAGAACTAGTTCATTGTGCGCAAAAGTGATGCAAGCGACAAGACGAGAGGCTGTTCTTGTATGAAGTTACTCTCTTGCAACCTACTTGGATCCACGTTACAAAGCTAAGTTATTTTCCCCTAGTACATTAGAACGAGTTAAATCATCACTTGGCAAAGCAGTTGAAGAGCTTCAATCTCTTGAATCTGTCGCTTCGCCATCCACCAAAAGAATAAAAGTTTCAGTGACAGAACCAACACCTTCAACAAGCAAATCTATCACAGAATCTGTCTCTCAGTTTCTTGAGTCAAGCAGCAATGACGAGACCTACGCGATGTCAAAAGATGTAGTAAAAATGATCGAGAGCTATCACCAAGAAAAACGCCTGGCTGCATGTGACAATCCTATTAGTTGGTGGAAAAATACGCAGAATATCTATCCATACTTGAGTAAACTTGCAAGGAAACATTTAGCCTGTCCTCCAACAAACGTACCAAGCGAGAGATTATTTAGCAGTGCTGGATTAATATATGATGAAAAGAGAAACAGACTGGCAGCAGAAAAGGCAGAAAAATTAATGTTCCTTAAGCATAACCTTCCTATAATTAAGTTTGAACATTAAACGATGAACATCTTAGTTTACTTTATTTTAATTACTCATTTATAAATATGCCTAATAAAACTTTAAACTTAATATAAATAGTTATCAAGCTAATTAAAGATCTCTTTCTATAAGGGTGGAGGTTGGGGAAAGAGGTCGGTGGGGTGCATTTGAGTTGGGTTCACGTCCCGCATCCTGGTAACACAATTATGGTTTCTAATTGTGGCTGAAACTCAACAAAATATAACGAATTTATTTGCAGACGAATTCACTAATTGATTTCTATATTAGTTAGATGCTTGATATTATTTTATATGTTCAGAGAAAAGTACAGCAATTATTGTACAATTAATCAATTATACTACATTATAGCTACAGCTCTCTCTATATAATAATTTATTATATACGTTAAACACAACAAATCTCGAATATATCCTAAAAAATAACGAAAATGTAGACATCCGCATCCGCATCCGCGGATGTTGAAATCAAACATCCTCATTCGCATCCGCATCCGCGGATGTGAAAAAAATGACATCCGCTACATCACTATTATTTACCCTTCGTTGTATATTTTAATTACACTTCAAAATAAAATGGAAAAAATCACGCAGATCAACAGTGTATCTCATTAAATGTGTATATATAAATAAAAAAATATAAAAGTATATATATATATATATACACAAACTCCTGTATTATTAACCTGCGTAATCGGGAGTCGAACCCTCGACCTCAGTGTCTTCGCTCTGGTTTATAGGGAAACGGTGGTTCACATTGCCTCCGTCTCATATCCTCGCTGTGTACAATTTAAATCATATGCAAGTAAAATAGGTTTTTATGTCTACGAATACAGCAGACTAAATGATTAAGTCCATCATTTTGATGAAAACACAAACGCCTGTTAAGAATGTAAGAATGAAAAGTTATACCCACGAGTCAATAGTTTTAAGTATCAAAATTTTATCTTTAATTAAAAATTTAGCCTCTTAATTATTTCACGTGCGTGAATGTTTATACAGAAGATAATTAATTACAATATTGAAAACAATAACGGAGTCGAAAGATGTTTTCTCTGTGTAGCGATGTTGCAACATAGCTCTGTATTCTGTCAACGAATTAAGCTAGGTTAGGAGTGCCGTTAAGGCAATGATGGTTTAAGTTATTTGGTATTCATTATAATTAATATAAAAGAAACTGAAAAAAAATTCTATGCAAAATGATGTAGAATGTAGGTCTAAGTTTAACTAAAATAGACCTTTTTAATTATATACAGGGTGTCCTAGGAGGAAATGTCAAGAATGTACCATTTGACTCTTTGGGTATTTCTAAGTAGAAAGTATTATATCGACATGTGCCTGATTCCCAACCGTTACCGAGATACAGGCCTCTACATTTGGGTAACTAAAACATAATAAAAAGCCGATCTTAGATAATATTCAATGACATTTAATGATACATTGGCAACTGTGCAGATCCTCACATTATTTATTTACATTATTTATTTAGGTACATCTTAACACCTGCTCACTGAGTCACGTTTCTTTACAGGGTGTGTTGTGTACTCTGCAAACGTGGAGCAGTTGGTTGCACGTATACAGGATGCGTTCATAAACCTCAGAAATGAACTTCCGCGTTTTCCTTGGCAAGACTCGATGGATCGGAGGCTCGCCGCGTGCATTGAAGAAGGAGGGGGTCACTTTGAAACCATTCTGCAATAAGTGCAATAGTGTATTGTATGTTTGTACTTTTTGTAAACCACAAGTGTCATTAAATAGTATCTAAGATCGCCTTTTTATTGTTTTAATTACCCAAATGTAGAGGCCTGTATCTCGGTAACGGTTGGGAATCAGACCCATATCGATATAATACTTTCTACTTAGAAATACCCAAAGAGTGAAATGGTGCATTCTTGACATTTCCTCCTGGGACACCCTGTATATATATATACAGGTGTGTGTGTGTTTTGCTGTTGTGGCGGTTACACGTGTTTCGATCGAAGTCCGAATAAAAGCGATATTACAGTAAAAATCCTGCAGTTAATCAGTTTTAAACGGTGCCGATATTGTGAGTTAATTGATAGTGCAAAGCGGTATTTCTTTTTAAAAAAGTAAAAATCGCGGCGTATACCAAAAAAGTGAATAAAATCAAAGTGAATTAATATATACAGCATTTGCTTTTGTTATTTTTCCGAGTCTCTTTGTGAGGAAAGTTTTGTTTTTTGAAGTGCCCGCAAATATCCCCCTATTATCCCCCGCAGCCACGGTCGAGAGGACCAATCAGTGAGAAGTATACAGCGTGCCACATCCCCTACCCTGGAGTAACGGAAAATTCTTTCCCTCACACAGCTTGAGTCATCCCCCACCCAATACCTCCCATAATACCCCCTTTTTGAGTCACTTCACCAACATGGAAATTAATGCATACATGCAACTCTGTGGAATCTGTAAAACTGCAACAGCTGAGACAGAGGCGATCAGGTGCGAATTTTGTCAGCTACTTTTTGATTTTAAATGCCTAGAATGGGGAGATGAAAAAATCTCCCTTATAACGAACGCAAAGCAGTTTAATGGAATAAAATTTTTCTGCGAGAACTGCTTGACCGAATTAAACTCTTTTACGGTATTTAAAGCAGAAAGAGACTACGAGAAGAGAATGAAAGAGGAAAGTGGAAACAAAGAACAGTGGAAAACGGAAGAAACGGAGAAAGGCGAAATAGAAAGAATTCAAATACCGTCACAAAATGAGGCCGAAAACACACAGGCGACAAAGAGTGTAAAGACAACACACAGCATAAGGGCAACGAAGGACACAAACACAACTAGCACAAATAGCACAAATAGGACAAGACAAGAGGGCAGTCAAGTAAACGAAGTAAAACTGTCCCCCAATAAGGAGCAAAAAACAAAAGCCAAGAGTAAATATGGGGAAGGAATTATATGCAGGTATTATATAAAAGATAATTGCAGATTTAAAAGAGGACAATGTATATATGAACATCCCCCAATATGCAATTTCTTCTATAATAATGGTCGTTGTAAATTTGGAGACGGATGTAAATTCTACCACCCGGACATTTGCAGAACTTACGCAAAATACGGAACCTGCAAATTCGGGAATAAATGCTACTATCAACATCTCCCGACGGACTCAACGAACAAAGGAAAAAGTTTAAATGACAATAGGAATAAAAATAACAATAGGAACACAATAAGCGAACAAGAAAATTTTTTCAACATCTCAGACACCTTACGAATGCTAAATGTCATCCACATGCAGTTGACACAGCTGGAAACCCCCGAGCCAAATCGCTCCCGGGCAAGAAGCTACAAATACAAGTAGGAGGAAACGGATCTCTTTTGGAGGATCATAGAGCAACGAATCAAGCGATATCGAAGGAAAACGAACTTGAAATGCACAAGGGGCAACGAAAAACAGAGAACATAAAAATTGTCCTGCCTAATATTCAAGGAATAAGACCAAACCAATCACTCAATAAGGTTTCGTACCTGAAAGGATTTATGGACGAAACAAGGGCGGACATCGCATGCCTCACAGAAACTCATCTTAAAGATTGCCAAGGAAATTGTGAAAACTGCGAACATTGTATTGATAAGAAAGAGATAAATATAGAGGGCTTCAACTTACTAAGAGCGGATAGAACGACGAGACGGAAAGGTGGCTGTGCTATATATGTACAGGAAGGTCATATGACAGAGACGATAATAAGTAAATCAAACAGCTATGTGGAACTCCTAGCAGTGAAAATAGAAAAACTAAACTTGATAGTAATAGTCATCTATAGACCTCCAAGCACCCCAACCGAAAAATTCTCGGAGGCCATTGATGACATTAGAAAGCTAATAAAGGCCATAAACCCTCCATCCCCCAATATAATGATCTGCGGAGACTTTAACTTCCCATTTATAAAATACAAAAAGGTGAATAGGAATATATATATTCACCAGGACAAGGGGGGCACAAGAGAAGATCAGGAACAAGCAAAAATGTTGATGGCTCTCACAAACGAGTTTATGCTGACACAGAAGATAACAGAAAATACCAGAAAAAATAACTGCCTGGATCTGGTATTCACGAATAACACGAACTTGATTGCTGATATAAAAATAACCCCAACCATTATCTCAGACCACAACTTAATCGAGATATCAACAAATATGATGGCAGCATTAGAAGACAATACACATATTGTGGAAAGAAGTAAATTCGGGGCCTTTAACTTAAACTCGAAGACTATAAATTGGGAAGCAATCACATCGCACATGGCCCAAATAGAATGGAGAACAATTTTCGAGAATAAAACAACGGAAGAAATGCTAACAACTTTGGAGGAAAAAACGCTGAGAATTTTAGAAAAATATGCTCCGAAATCACAGCCAAAAGGAAAGAGGAGCTGGCTAGAAAGGCAAAAGAGAAGACTATTCCGCAAAAGAAAGAGAGTGGAGGCGAAGTTAGGAAACTGCGGAGATAATGGCAGGAAAATAATAAAAGAAAAACTGGAGGGTATCGATAGGGAAATACAAGCCCTGATTAAGGACCATACAGAGAGGGAAGAGGAAAAGGCGGTAGAAGCAATAAAGGAAAATCCAAAATACTTCTATAGCTATGCAAAACAAAAACGCGCGCCGCTATTGGGCCCTTAAGGACGGGAAATAATGAACTAACCGACGATCCAAAAGAAATATCTGATACATTGAGAGCTCAATATGAATCAGTTTTCAGTACCCCAAAAAGTGACAAAGCGATACCTGACATAAATGCATTCTTTGAAGAGGAATTGCAAGGAGAGTATATAACAGACTTTGAGTTTACACCATAAGATGTAGCGAGAGCTATAGAACAAATGAAACTACATTCAGCTGCAGGTCCGGACAATTGGAACGCATTATTGATTAAAAACTGTAAAAATGAAATAGCTACACCTTTATACTGGATATGGAGAAGATCCCTAGACACTGGGGAAATACCGAGCATCTTGAAAAGAGCAAACATTGTCCCTATATATAAAGGAGGGGACAGATCTCAAGCAAAGAACTATAGACCAGTGTCATTGACGTCCCACCTCACCAAAGTATTTGAAAGAATAGTTAGAGAGAAAATTTATGATTTCCTGGAGACACGGGAAAGATTCAACGAAAATCAGCATGGATTCCGATCAGGTAGATCATGCCTATCACAACTAATAGAGCACTACAACAATATCCTAGATGCATTGGAAGGCAATGACAACTACGATGTTATATACACAGATTTTGCTAAAGCTTTCAATAAATGTGACCATGGTATAATAGCACATAAAATTAAAGACATGGGAATAAAAGGCAAAGTGGGAAAATGGATCTACAACTTCCTTAGTGATCGTCTGCAGGTCGTCAAAATTCAAGGTATATCATCATCAGAATCGGAAGTACGCAGCTCAGTACCACAAGGGACAGTACTGGCCCCACTCCTGTTCATTATCATGCTAACAGACATAGACAGCGGAGTAAACAGCAATAGTATAGTAACATCCTTTGCAGACGATACAAAGATCAGCAGAAAAATCAGCGATGTACATGACGTGGAGGCCTTGCAGAGGGACACGAACAAAATATACAAATGGTCAGAAGACAACAACATGTCATTCAACGCCGAGAAATTTCAACTCTTGAGATATGGTAGAAAAGAAGAACTTAAACAGACTGCATATTATGCTCCAGATAGACAGGAAATTCAGAGGCATGAAAGCGATTGATCTCGGGATAATAATGACAGATGATGCGAAATTCGAAACACAAAATCAGATAGTGATAAATAAAGCAAAAAGAGTCGCCGGGCAGGTTCTAAGAACGTTCAAGAGAAGGGACAGGACAGTAATGATTCCCCTGCTAAAAACACTGATTATACCAAAACTTGAATACTGCTCAGTTTTGACGTCCCCATATAAAAAGGAAGAAACTAATAAACTAGAAGAAACGCAAAGGTATTTCACAGCCAAGATTGATGGCTGCAAAGAACTCAACTACTGGGAAAGACTACGTAAACTAAATCTGTACTCACTGGAAAGAAGAAGAGAGAGGTACATCATAATCTACATATGGAAAATGATCGAAAAACTGGTACCAAACCTAAAACTAAACCCAATTACCATTCAAACAACACTGGAAAATAGGAAAGGCAGAATGTGTAGTGTTCCCAAATTAAAAGCACGACAAGGGACCTCCTCAACCCTGAAGGAAAATAGCTTGGTTGTCAGGGGGCCAAGACTTTTCAACCAGCTTCCTAAGGACCTCAGAAACGTAACGGGGGTCAAAGTTGAAGTCTTCAAGAAAAGACTGGATGCCTGGCTCAGGACAGTACCAGATGAGCCGGGCGTGCCTGGCTATGTACGGTGGAGAGCGCAAGAAAGTAACTCGCTCCGCCACCAGGCCAGACCTAGAGGCGGGGCCACCAGCTTGACCTCCGTGTGAAGAGAGACCAACACACGAAACAACATAAGGTTCATAAGGTATATATATATATATATAGGTAGAGAGAGAGAGAGAGATTATTTTTATTGTTTCCTTTCTAAAGAAAAACTGTCGCATATGGGTGCTTACATTGAAATATACTCGAGGAATGTGAAAATCTATTCGAGAGGAATAAATGAGCTTCCCTGGTTCGCTTAAAATAACGGATGTGGCTTGGAAAATTATCTGAACGGAAGAGAAAATGAATGTACTGTATGATATTAAGTAACGTTTACTTAAGAACTGAAATTAAAAATATTTCTTTTTCTCTAACACTTATTTACCGTAAGGTTCATACAAAGATATGAGAAATGCAAAGCGGTGTGTTACATCTTTCGTTCCGGGTTTTGGAGTAACCGCAACACGGAAAATGCGTTTAAATGTGAGAATAATAGGGTAAGGTGACATTTCGAAATAGACGATGTACAAAATGTGTGTGTGTGTGTGTGTGTGTGTGTGTGTGACATCTCTCGTACCGTGTTGGTACGTTCTTACAAAGATGTAGGTTTCACTGAATATAAATTTTAATGATAATCACGTGATTTTCGTTTTTTCTTTGTGGAGTGTATTTCTTGTATTACTAATTAAATAATTGGTGTATCTTGGGTCGAGTTTAGTTGAGTTTCTTTTTTTCAAATTTTCCTTTTCCGATCTACCGAAATCTTAAAAACTAAAACTAACTTTTATTTTTATTCTGAGTGCAATTCATGTCTCCCATCCTGGTTCAGCTTGAGTATTTCTTGCACTTGACTGTGTATATATATATATATATATATATATATATGCTGTATATATATATATATATATATATATATATATATATATATATATATATATATATATATATATAAACTATTGACTTCTCCTTAGGGAAACGGAGCCTACAGATGAAAAGAATGACCAACACAACAGCAAACATTTCCGTTTATTTTTTACACTTCAGACGTTTCGACAAATCTTTTGTCATCATCAGTGAATTATAAGTCTTAAAACCTTAAAACAAAAATGAGAATAATGAAAATTACATCAATACAAAATTAAAATCATTAAAATTACATAACTACAAAAAATTAAAATCATTAAAATTAAATTAAATTAAAATTACCTCAACTGGTAAATACACAATGTTTACGTCAACCTCCATACTTGGCAGAAACTGAGAGAAAACTGTATGGTCAGTAAATTAGAAGGTCTGATATGTCTATGAAAATCGGTTGGTTAGTTAAAAAAGCTGTAATTTGTAAGATGAACTGTTATTGCTAATTGAAGGTTTGTTTCTATAGATGTACAAAGATTCTAAAATTCGGAGTTCTGTAAGGTTAATGGATCTAGTTAGAATTTCGAACTGAGTTTTGTGAAGGGGATGGTTGTTTTCATTACTATGGTTTCTAATTGCGGATTGTGGTCTAGTCTCAGTTCGAAATTCTAACTAGATCCAATAACCTTACAGATAATTTAAGTGGGTTGATGAGGGCGAATCTAAAATTTATTTGGGGATAACTAGTCTAGTTATCTCCAAATAAATTTTAGATTCGCCCTCGTCAACCCACTTAAATTATCAAATTTTTTAAAGTTCAAAGACAAATTCCCCAAAACTGTATGCCCTAATGTTGTTTATAAATACACGTGCGACAGCTGTAAGGCTGCGTATATTGGCAGTACTCAACTCCAACTGGAGGTACGCCTTTCTCAATATTTGGGCTTATCAGTCCGTACCAACCGTCCCCTCAGTAGCCCACCACAATCCGCAATTAGAAACCATAGTAATGAAAACAACCATCTATGGAAAACTGATGAGTGGGTAGTTGGGAGGTAACGAAAATGGTTCACTGAGTAGGTAGGTAGTTAATCTAACAATTATTAAATTCCCTTTATGTCAATAACTGGGTGGATGAAACCAATTGGTTGCTCACCAGAGTTATTCTCCACACTAGTATTTATATACTGTGTGACAAGAGCGTGCTCGGTAATAGATATACATTACCGATCAACCAACCGAGGAAAAAACCACACGACGCTGGTGGAAAAAGCCCCGCGAAAAGGAGAACAAAGGAGAACGAAAACGAGGAACGGGGGCGAAAAGACGGAACTGGAGAAGGGACAAGAACAGACAACGAAGAAAGATCCCCAACAGCAAGTACGCTCTTAATAAACAAACAAGACGGGAAAAGGGACTCTCTAATAACTAGCAGTAAGTGACTAATTGTGTTTTTAACCCAGTTTAGGTAGATTCATTAAATTAAGCTGGGTCAGACAACTTAGGCCTACATTGTGGCCTAAGACCCAGCATCAACTCATAGCTTAACAAAGGTAAAGGTAGATTGCCCTAACCTAGTTTGGTGAGGAATCCTACTGTGGACCTCAATTTATCTGCCCGCTCTGGACCATTTCCGGAATCTCTAGGCTGACCCCTCTAGGCTAGACTTGATCTACTCTATAGTTAGACTGGAGAAATAAGGGGTGGGTTAATTGTGGACCAATTCATACAGAGCATTTTTCACATTGGTGGTCCGTGTGTGGGGAATAAACAAACCTTAACCTTACTTAACAAAAATTGCAGAATTAGGCTAAATGGTCTAGCCTAAGCCTAAGCCTAAGCCTAACCTAATCAAGCCTAATTAGGTCTACAACCTAGGGCCTAACTAGGAAACATTTACATTTAAGGAGTCTCATTCTCTTATAAGCTTAGACCTGAGTGACACATAAGTACTTGGGGGGGATTAAACCAAATTTAAACTTGACTGTTTTGTCTGTGCTCTCTCTTCTCTGGTAATTTCTTCTTGTCCTCTATTTCATTACGATCCCCAGTTAAACAATTTTGACTTAAACATGGACAGTGCGGAATTGAAAAAGTTAAAAAAGAAAAGGGGGGCAAAGTTGGGTGCTGTTACAAAGGCCAAGAACACTTTTAACAATATTACACAACCAGGTAAGGAAGATTTAGAGTGTGTAATTCTTAAATTGGAAACTAAAAAGAAGGAAATAATAGCCATTGATGAGAGTATTTCAGAGTTAGTTGAACCCGAAATGGCTGAAGAACAATTGATAGACCTTTACGCTGATAATGATGTTCAGGTAATCTCAATTGAACAGCAAATAAGGAGACTACGGTCTCGTTTGACTGACTTAACACAAAATAAACCTAATTCTGATTTTAATCAAAGTAGAGCTAACCTTCAACAAAATTTAAGTGGCATGCTAAATCCTGAGTCACAAGAATTGAGGGCTCAGTTACCCATTTTGCTAGTACCAACATTTGAAGGGGACACGGTACAATTCCCATCTTTCATTGACAAATTTGAGAGTTTAATAGGTAATAAACCTTATATTTCAACTGTTGAAAAGTTTAGCTACTTAACTAGTTTCCTTAAAGGACCAGCCTATAACCTGATAGCCTATTTACCAGCCATAGGGAATTCATATGAAGTAGCTATTGATCTCTTAAAACGTAATTACATTAATAAAGATGAGATTGTATATGAATTATCTCAACAAATTTTGATTTTGCACCCATAAAAGATAACCATAGTGATATGGAAAATTTTTACACAAAATTAGAAGCTATTATAGGACAACTGGTTAGCAATGAGATAGATATTAAAGCTTCATCTTGGATTATACAAGGCATAGTTCTTAGGTGCCTTCCTTTGAGGGTTAAAGATATTTTAGTTCTAAAGACGGGAGAAAATTATCCTAATCTTGAAGATATCAGAAAACACTTTCCCAATATCCTAACTAATTACAAATTGAGAAATATTCCAACACAAAATAAGACCCAGACTATGGATAAACCAAAGACTGTTCCCAGAGACCAACTAGCTACAGCCAAACAGACAAAACTTGATACTGTAGAATCAAATGTGACCAACTGTAATACACGAACACCTACATTACAGAACTTTAATGTAACTGCTGCCTCAACTTACACACTACATTGCAAATTTTGTGCAAGTAATGAACACAGTAGTACTGGGTGTGACAAATATTCAGACTTTAACCAAAGAGCTAAAAGATGTGAACAGTTGAACCTATGTAAAAAGTGTACTGGCCAGGGACATTATAAGAAAGACTGTAAATCTAGGTTAAGATTCAAGTGTAAGTTTTGTAAAAGTTTACGACATGTCTCATCAATGTGTGATTCACCAAAGTGTCCAAACAATAGTACTCAAACTCAAAAGATACCTCCACCAAACAAAGGTAATCAAGAAAATGCCACTTTCATGGGACATTCTGTTTGCTCAAACAACGTAACAAGAAACACTGAGATTCTTTTACCAACTATTACTTTGGACTTAGTGAATAGTGAGGGTAGCACCACTCCAGTGAGATGTCTTATAGACTGTTGTTCTCAACAAACATTTGTTTCGCAAAATGTAGTTAATAAATTGGGTTTGACACCAAACCCGAATGAACAAAACCTCAATATTGCATCCTTTGTTAAGGATAACTCGGACAAAAATAGCTATAAGACAATTGACCTGGAACTACATTTAGAAAATAAATTAGAGAAAATTGAAGCAGTTATTATTTCTAAAGTAGGACAAAACAAACTGGTTATACCCAAACTAGAACAAACCATAAATCATTTGGGAAAACACTACAAAATAGCTGATAGACATATCACTAACAACACAGTAGCTAACATTGAAATGTTAATGGGGGCAGATTATATTAATCTTATTCATAAGGGCATAGTGAAGATAGGTAATGGTATAGCTATTCAGACTCCATCAGGGATAGCCCCTTTGGGTGACCTATCCAAATACAATCTAGACCTAAACCAAAATAGTTCATGACCAACAAATACTATGTGCCTCAACTCAATCCTACATAACACCTGTAAGAATAGCAACACTTTGAATAATATTATCTTAACTGAGAACATTAATTCATCATTATCAAATGAAACTTTGGATGAGGCAATTCAAACTTTATGGTTGCTAGAATCTGTGGGTATACATGACACAAATCAAACTTCAGAAGATCAGTTAATGGTAGAAAGATTTGAAGACAATAGTTATTTATTGAGTTACCTTGGAAAATAAATTGTCCAACTTTAAGAGATAATCTCAAAGTAGCTAAAAGGACATTTATATAAAGTAATGAAAAAACTCAAACAAGATAATAATATTAAAAGTACAGTGATGTCTTCAAAGAACAGCTACAGAAAGGCTTCATTGAAGAAGTAACAAATAACCCTTTTAAAAAAGACGGTTGTCATTATTTAACCCACAGGGGGTTATCGACAAGATGCCCCAACAACAAAACTCAGAGTAGTATATAACTGTAGCCTCAAAGACAGTGATAAACACAGTTTGAATGATTGCCTGATTGAGGTCTACTAATCTCATTTCTGACCTTGTGAAGATCTTACTGAGGTTCAGGTTAGATAAATATGCCGTACAAAGTGACATTTCAAAGGCATTTTGAGAATAAATCTTAAAAATGAATATGATAAGAACCAACTTAGGTTCTTATGGTTCAAGGATCCATTTGATTTGAATAAAAGGGTTCATAACCTATAGATTTAATGTTGTGTTGTTTGGAGCCAATTGCTCACCTAGCCTATTAGCATTACATGACATTCATCATTTGACCAGTTTAATAACTCTTTAACATTGAACTTCCTTAAGGAACATTTTTACGTAGACAATCTAATAGGCTCAACAACAACAAAATCTGAATTATCTGAAGTCTATGAACACTCTCAAAACATTATGCAACAAGGTAACTTTGAACTTAGAGAGTGGATTTCAAATGATGAGGATTTAAACAAAAAGATTTTAAAGGATAATAATGGTCTTACTGAGCCATCAGACAGAGTTAAAACTTTAGGTATGAACTGGTATTTGGATGCAACTTCTAACAGTCATGATTCAATCTGTACTAAAGGTTTTAAACTTGATGAGGAAGCAAATACTAAAAGACAAATATTATCAGAGGCTTCCAAAATTTTTGATCCTATGGGTCTATTCCTGCCTTCAACAATAAAATCAAAGATTCTCCTCCAAGAAATTTGGAGGACAAATGTTGGGTGGGATGATCCAATAACAAATGAAAATCAAAAATCTTGGAAGAAGTTAGCTGCTGATTTAACAAAAGTGCAGAACATTAAAATTCAAAGGTGCTGTGGGTTTAGGGATAAGCCCCAGAGACTTCATGTGTTTGCTGATGCAAGCACACAAGCTTATGGGTGCTGTGCGTATCTTGTAAGTCCTACAGAAAGTCATCTAATTTATGCAAAAGGGAAAGTTGCACCCAGTGGCGGTCCTAGCTTACATGACGCCCTGGGCGAACCTCACCTTCAGCGCCCCCCCCCTGTTCGCCAACACACACACATTCGAATCCCCCCAAAATAAAGGACAGACATAACTCTTTCACAAAATAACTTTTTATTGGACTAATTGTTGGAACTTCAGAACCAAAACAAAGACTCAAATTTCTGAATTTTACAAATCCTTCATCACGTAAATAGAATAACTCACTTAAGAGAATGTAATTATGATACTATGAACAGGAAAAATACAAATTAAATTGCACAACTGCCATAAATAAACTAGAGAATCAAATTTCTAAATTGTACAAATGCTCTATCACATAAATAGAATAAGACACTTAAGAGAGGGTAATTATTATGCTACACTTTGAACAAGAAACAAAATAAATTGCACCACAGCACAACTGCCATCTAAAGCCTGACTCTTCTTACCTTCCTTGATGCAAAGTCATTGATCTTTTATTATTTATTTTATTTTATTTTTTTTTTTATTTATTTCTTTATTTATTTATTCTTATTTTTATTTTTATTTTTTTTGCAGGCGCTCATGCCGCCCCTCCACAAATGCCGCCCTGTGCGGCTGCCCATATTGCCCATATGAGGAACCGCCACTGGTCACTTGCACCTCTCAAACCTACCCGAACCATACCTCAATTGGAACTATTGGCTGCTGCATTAGCCATTAAAACCATTTCATTGCTTAAGGATGCTTACCATGATGTGAACATAACTGATATCCACATCTGGCTTGACAGTCAGATTTGTCTTGCCTGGATACGGAATGATAGCATTAATAGTAAGAATATCTTTGTAAGAAATAGGCTAAAAGAAATAGCTGAAGCTAATGAAAGCCTACAAGTAAACTTTCACTATGTTCCAACTAAACAAAATCCAGCAGACTTTCTGACCAGAGGTTTATCCTACAAGTTGTTGAAGTCAAACAAAACTTGGTTCATGGGACCTAAGTGGCTCTGTAATACAGACCAATGGCCTGTGGAACAAGTTAACTTGACATTAAATTTAATCTTTTCAAATGAAAAGGTTGAACCAATCACTAATTATGAGCAGTATTCTGATTTCAGTAAACTTGTCAGGGTCACAGCCTACTGTTTGAGGTTTGCTCACAACTGTTTAACTACAATAAACAAACAGCTAAATAAAAACAATCATAATTATACAGAAGTTGCAACCAAATACTGGATAGGCCATGCACAACAAAAAGAGTACAATAAAGAGTTAGAATTCTGACTAATGGGAAACAAACAAAAGAACCTGTACCATCAGTAGTTGTGGATCTAAACTTGTTCAGAGATGAGGAAGGCCTTCTAAGGTGTAAAGGGAGATTAGCAAAGCTGGGCACAAACCGTTAATCCGTTAATCGTTAATTAACGAAGTTAACTTTTTCGTTAACGATTTAACTTTTAAGTTAACTTTGAAAATCATTATCAGACTAATTAACTTCCGTTACATTTAACTTCCGTTAACTCAAGTCCGTTAACCCAAAAAATTCATAAATAAACGTTTAAAAGTTTCTATTATTTTCAGTGCTGAGCAGGTGCGCAATTAATCCGCCACTGTTAATAGTGATGAACGAATTTCCATTTCCGCAGTGCAAAATCAGGCGATATATTTGTTTCCGTCGCCACAATTTGTGTCTTACCAAATATGGTAGTTATTTATGGCATTGGTTTGAGCAAAACATGGTCGACTGTAAAATCAGGCGGAAAGATTTGCCATTTGAGTTGAATGTTTCAACTTCTTTGAAGAAATATCACGAGCATTTTAAGGCACTTTCAATAATATATATGTAACAATTACAACAAATAACTACATTCGTTTCATTTGCAGTCTGTCTCTTGCGCAACATGTTTGTGCTAGTGAATATTTAAAAATAATCGTTGTCAAGTAAGTCATGTATATTTATAATATGTCTGTGAGTACCTTATTAGTAGTCTCCTTGATACATTTCAAGAACCATAAAACTGATCAGGTAAGATTTCAATTCTCATGTCACTTTGATGACATAAATTAAGTCAATTGATGTCTTACAATGGGAGCGTTTTCACCTTAACCCTTTATGTCCTGGCGGTACTTCTAGGTACCACATCTTTAAAATCTCCATAATTATTTTTCTACCCGGTTGATCCTGCCGGTACTTTCAAGTCCCAATGTGAATTAGTTTCTTTATGAGATAATAGATGGCGTTGAGAAGTAAATGTGAGCGTGTGGCGCCAGAGGCTGTTTACTCTTTAGTATCTCTGCTGTGAAGACCGAAGAAATTTCAGTGCAATTACTTCCCGAATATTCTGTGCCATATCTTTCATGAAGGGCAACATGCATCTCATGGACAAAATGGAGAACGAGAAGAAGAGGGAAAATTAAATTATATATATATTGTGTTTTCATTTTTTTTATAATAAAAGTTAACGTTAACGGTTTATCGGTAAGTTCCGTTACATGTTTAACGAATTAACGGATTAACGGTTAACGAAGTTAACTTTTTGGTTAACGGATTAGCGGTTAACGAAGTTAACTTTTTGGTTAACGGTGCCCACCACTGGAGATTAGACAAATCCAAAACTGTCATACAAAAGCAAACATCCAATTTTTACCTAGATTTAGCTATTTGACAACATTAATCATCAGAAAAACACACAATGATATCATATGGGGGTACCACAGACACTAACTACATTAAGAAAAACTTATTGGATACCCAAGGGAAGGATCACTGTTAAAACAGTCCTGAGTGAGTGTGTCACATGTAGGCGTATTCATGCTAGGCCCTATAGGAAACCAAATCCTCCTGCTTTGCCAGAGGAGAGAGTTACTCTCAACAGACCCTTTGAAACTGTAGGCATTGACTATACAGGAGCATTGACTGTAGGGGTGGGTGACACTGAACAAAAAATGTACATTGTACTGTTTACATGTGCTGCCTCACGAGCTGTTTATCTGGATGTTGTGGAGGACCTTACAGCAGAATCTTTTGTTGCTGTCTTTAAGAGATTCTGTGCACGACATTCAGTACCCAAGACAGTTTGGACTGACAATGCTACATATTTCAAGGCTGGTGAACAAGTCATCCACGACTTGTTAAGCGATGAACTCACACAATTATATATACAAAATTCAAACATAAAGTGGAAGTATATTCCGGTTGCCTCTCCTTGGTATGGTTCTATCTGGGAGAGGAATATACAAACAGTAAAGAATTGCTTGAAGAAAGCAATTGGTAAAAAACAGATACACTTATTTGAGTTGCTCACTCTCCTGGCTGAGATTGAGAACATCATCAACAATAGACCACTCACTTATGTGAGTGACAACATTAATGACCCGGAACCATTAACTCCAAATCATTTGATTCGGGGAGAACAAGTTAGTCTCCTGCCGGACTACAATATAGACTCTTCAGAAGACCCAAACTGGACTCAACGACATGATGAGCTCCAGACTAAGTTACAACATTTAACTAGAGTTAAAGCTCATTTCATTAAACAGTGGAAAACTGAGTACTTGATGGGTCTAAGGGAGAGACATAAACAAATGACTAAGAAGGATTGGTCTGACACAATTAAGGTAGGGGACCTTGTTCTCATACATGACAGTACTCCAAGACAATACTGGCCTCTGGCTAGAGTTTCAGAACTCAGACCAGGGGCAGACGGGGTAACAAGAGTGGTCAAATTAAGGACTTCAACGGGTGACACAACAAGAGACATTTCTCTTTTGTACCCTTTAGAGTCTGGACCCAAAACAATGGACTTTGGAGAACCTTCTCCACTGACAGTAACAACTGGAGACACTGAACTTCCAGTAACTATTCCTTTGACAGTAGGAGTGGTAACGCATCCTACTACAACATTGACAGACACAAGACCTCAGCGACAAACAGCATTAAAGGCGCGACTATTTTTGCAACAAAAAATAGATGCTGGGGAATTGTAATTTTATCTTCTAACTTTCACTTTTTCTTTTCTTATGGTAAAGACCATAGACAGTTTCATCCTATGGATGTATATTTTCTCTTCTAATTAAATGCTACACCTTCTCCATGAGAAGGTGAGGATAGGCACTGTTAATCAGATTAACAGGCATTTACAGTCAAATAGTTAGCTAGTCTACACTCAGACATAAAAATTGGTGACAATGACACCAAAATTTTTATCTCCCGGGGCCCCCAGTATATGGAAAACTGATGAGTGGGTAGTTGGGAGGTAACGAAAATGGTTCACTGAGTAGGTAGGTAGTTAATCTAACAATTATTAAATTCCTTTTATGTCAATAACTGGGTGGATGAAACCAATTGGTTGCTCACCAGAGTTATTCTCCACACTAGTATTTATATACTGTGTGACAAGAGCGTGCTCGGTAATAGATATACATTACCGATCAACCAACCGAGGAAAAAACCAACACGACGCTGGTGGAAAAAGCCCCGCGAAAAGGAGAACAAAGGAGAACGAAAACGAGGAACGGGGGCGAAAAGACGGAACTGGAGAAGGACAAGAACAGACAACGAAGAAAGATCCCCACCAGCAAGTACGCTCTTAATAAACAAACAAGACGGGAAAAAGGACTCTCTAATAACTAGCAGTAAGTGACTAATTGTGTTTTTAACCCAGTTTAGGTAGGCTTAGGCCTACATTGTGGCCTAAGACCCAGCATCAACTCATAGTTTAACAAAGGTAAAGGTAGATTGCCTAACCTAGTTTGGTGAGGAATCCTACTGTGGACCTCAATTTATCTGCCCGCTCTGGACCATTTCCGGAATCTCTAGGCTGACCCCTCTAGGCTAGACTTGATCTACTCTATAGTTAGACTGGAGAAATAAGGGGTGGGTTAATTGTGGACCAATTCATACAGAGCATTTTTCACACATCCCCTTCACAAAACTCAGTTCGAAATTCTAACTAGATCCAATAACCTTACAGAACTCCGAATTTAGAATCTTTGTACATCTATAGAAACAAACCTTCCATTAACAATAATGGTTCATCTTACAAATTACAGCTTTTTTAACTAACCAACCGATTTTCATAGACATATCATACCTTCTAATTTACTGACCATACAGTTTTCTTTCAGTTTCTGCCAAGTATGGAGGTTGACGTAAACATTGTGTATTTACCAGTTGAGGTAATTTTAATTTAATTTAATTTTAATGATTTTAATTTTTTGTAGTGATGTAATTTTAATGATTTTAATTTTGTATTGATGTAATTTTCATTATTCTTATTTTGTTTTAATGTTTTAAGACTTATAATTCACTGATGACGACAAACGATTTGTCGAAACGTCTGAAGTATAAAAAATAAACGGAAATGTTTGCTGTTGTGTTGGTCCTTTTCACACACATATATATATATACAGGGCGTCCCAAAAAAATGTATACACACTTTAACAGCTGATAGCTCAATTGATGTTTCTTTCTTTCCAAGTTAAACCCATTAGAATTAATAATGGCAGTCAGACTAAGCTTTGAACAAAGGAAATTCATTCTAAAATGCTACTGGAAGTGTGAAAACGCAGTTGAAGTGCAAAGACAGTTTAGGAGGGAGTTTCAAACAGATCCACCAACGCGACTTACCATCACTCGAATTAGAGATAAGTTTGAAGCCGATGGAACTGTTCAGAATGTCCACAAGAAGCGTTCCGGAAGACCACGGACATCGACAAGCCCCACAAAGCAAGAAAGAGTACTGGAAACGTATCACCAAAGTCCAAGAAAATCTGTGCGGCAAGCGAGTCGTGAGGTAGGAATTTCAGAATCGTCTGTCCAACGCATTTTGAAGCGCTGTCAATGGAAAAGTTACATTCCAAGATTAGTCCATGCTATTAATGAAGATGATCCGGACCGAAGAGTGGAGTATTGCGAGTGGTACTTGGCACGATGTGGATGTGGATTGGACGAAGGGGTTTCGTAGAATACCCTCCGCGTTCACCAGACCTCACACCACTAGACTTTTTTTATGGGGATACTTAAAAGACAAAGTCTACGCTATAAAACCTGCAACAGTCGCTGAATGAGAGCAGCCATTGAACGAGAATGCACACAAATACCAAACGAAATGTTTCGTGATGTTTGCGATTCCATTGCTTCGCGTTATCAGCAGTGCCTGGACCAGAACGGACGTCAGTTTGAAAACAGGCGTTGACAAAACAATTAAATAATGTCTGTAGATTCTATTACATTTTGAAAATGAAATGTATTTTAATAAACACTGCTTTTATAATTATTTAAAGTGTGTATACATTTTTTTGGGACGCCCTGTATATATATATATATATATATATATACAATGTATAAACCTCAAGATCTGATACCTGAAAAAAAAAAATAAATAAATAAATAAATAATTTATCTGTGAGGGAAACAAATCTTTAATTTAAGGGATTCTAGTGTTTAAGATGCTGGGTGCTGATGGAACATGGATAATGTTAAACTATAGGTCTATGTGGAATGACACATTTGGTGCGATGTGCATTTTCCACACGATTACGAGAATTATAAGAAACCTACAATGTCCTACGTTTTTAAAATGTGCTTGTAACAATGTGCTGAATTAGGAATCAGGTTCTCAAGCCCGTGTTTATTCGTGTTTATTCGTGTTTATTCATTTGTTTCGTTCTCTCTTTCTCATCTTGCGCGGAATATCTCCTATACAAGCGTCGTTCTTTACGTTAATTATACTGCGTGTTTGCAGTTATATAATATATATATATATATATATATATATTAAGGTGAATTTGAGTCCATATTTTTGTATTTATTCTGCGTGAAATTATGTGATGTCGTTTACAACGAAAAGAAGTGTTATTATTTTTTATTTTTTATCAACAAAGACGCTTGGCCTAAAAACGTGAACGAATGACCTAGATTTAGCAGGCGTGAGAGAGTTCCTCATTCCTGACAGTGTGGGTGTGGGGAGGGGGCGTCCTCACTTCGTAGTTTATCGAGAATTAATTTTATTTGAAAACAAGAATTTTCGTATCTTAGAATAAAAAGAGAATTAAAGAAATTAATTAATACTCTCTTTCCTCCATAATAATAATAACAATAGAGACGATGTAATGGAATAACACACGCACGGTTACAAATTGTGGCAACCGCATATAATATATATATATATATCGTAAAGAACGACGCTTGTATAGGAGATATTCCGCGCAAGACGAGAGAGAGAGAACGGAACAAATGAAGTAACCACCTGGGAATCGAACCCGGGATCTTCCGATTGCCGGTCAGACGCGATACCATTACACTATGGACCTCACTCTTCCAAATGCCGTAATTCTTCTACATACTCGCAGAAACCAATGCCCCAAGGGGGCACCTCCCGCATGCCGTAACATTATATACATTCAACTGCAAAGAACACGCAGTATAAATAACGTAAAGAACGACGCTTGTATAGGAGATATTCCGCGCAAGACGAGAGAGAGAGAACGGAACAAATGAAAAAATGAGGTAACCACCTGGGAATCGAACCCGGGATCTTCCGATTGCCGGTCAGACGCGATACCATTACAATGGTATCGCGTCTGACCGGCAATCGGAAGATCCCGGGTTCGATTCCCAGGTGGTTACCTCATTTTTCATTTGTTCCGTTCTCTCTCTCTCGTCTTGCGCGGAATATCTCCTATACAAGCGTCGTTCTTTACGTTATTTATACTGCGTGTTCTTTGCAGTTGAATGTATATAATGTTACGGCATGCGGGAGGTGCCCCCTTGGGGCATTGGTTTCTGCGAGTATGTAGAAGAATTACGGCATTTGGAAGAGTGAGGTCCATTGTGTAATGGTATCGCGTCTGACCGGCAATCGGAAGATCCCGGGTTCGATTCCCAGGTGGTTACCTCATTTTTTCATTTGTTCCGTTCTCTCTCTCTCGTCTTGCGCGGAATATCTCCTATACAAGCGTCGTCTTTACGTTATTTATACTGCGTGTTCTTTGCAGTTGAATGTATATATATATATATATATATATATATATAATGTCTTTTCAATTTCGTACAATTTTTTGTTGGGTGAGCAATCAATAAGTATGATTGTAATTGCTGAGACAGCCACGGATCAATTTGAAAATTTCCCTTCACCGTCCTTCCTGAGGATCCCCAAAACCCTGTACCCTGTTGCGCGCTTGCTATTCTGATGATGATGTACCATGGATCGGTGGTTAGCATCGCCGACTATGAATCCAACAGTTCCGGGTTTGAGACCCTGCGAAGGTAGCTAGAACGCGGTAAACGTTCATCCTACCGCACAATTGGTTGCTAGATAAATGGGTACCCTGGATGACCTACTGGTTAAGAATATATTAAAAGTTTTTGCCTAAAAGTTACTGTAAAGTTTTCATTTTAATATTAATGTATTATTTAAAGAGTCTAGTGTATTTCTTGTGGGACTCGTTTTTCGTCTAAATGAATTCTTAAACTGATTTAAAATGTATAGTGAGTTAATGGACCAGTGTACAATATAAAGAATCCTGTGTATTTCTTTTATTATCAATGTTGGTATTCGTTTAAATACTTAGTTCTTTTGCCGAACAAAATATGGAGAACGTTTTGCGTCTCTCTTGTGGGCAGTGTAAAGCTTTCGCTGTTAACTATACTGTTTAGACACAGAGTAATGACAAAAGTAGATGAGCGTAATTTACTTACTAATTATTATTATAACCTAAATTTGTAAAAAGTTTAAAAAATTACTAATTGGAATTGAGAAAACTTAATAGAGGTCACTGAAGTAGAAACATTAAGATTGAAAATCTTCTGTACAAGTTATAAGTTTCGATTGAATGCTTGCTTGCATACCCTCGTGCTTCTGTATTGAGTATTTTAGGAGCTTTGCTTTGTATTTGTAAATGGATCATTTTATCTCTGCTCTTTATTGAAGTTATAATTCCTGCAAAACATGGGTTCGACAACGTAGATAGAGATAGATTTTCCATCGTTCAGTAACAGAGCGAGTACCCGCCCAACTGGGAGCCGTCAATGCTGGAGCGAATCATAGCCTCATCGTCAGAGTCAGACACTGTACGGTTAAGATAACGGGAAGGCTTACAGAATATTACCCTTAATTCGACGAAATTATAAATCATTTTCTTGTTCGGGTAAGTGATAAACCTGCATTGTGAATTATTAGCTACTGTATACTTCAAGCAGCATGCGAGTTATGCATCGAAAAAAAGAGTTCCGTAAAAGAACTTGTGTTGGTGTGAGAGATTTATTGTTATAAAGATAACATAGGATCCATTCCGAGTTTTTAGAGAGCGATTTCTTCAACGGTTACAACAATAAAAAGTAGAAAAATTGGCTGGTAGATAAATGGGCACCTTGGTTGTTCGGTAAGAATAAACCATCGATTGAAAAGGAATGTTTAATAATGATGTTGTGGCTAACGACGATATCTTTGTGCGTACTTCTGAATGAAATCGTTTAAAGATAACTTGCCAACCGAATGTAAAGTGTGCACAAAAATAGTATTGAACGATATGAAGGCCATTTACATAGAGTATATCCCTATAACTTGAGCGGTGTAATAATGTTAACCCGTGTTTACTGCGTAGTGTTTTGCGCAGGAGAGCAAAGTGAATGTATTTTGATGTATATTTATTTTCAATTTAATTATTATTTAATATAATGGTATATATATATATATATATATATATATATATATATATATAATATTTCTCCTGTATTGATGGTTATACTTTTTATTTTATTTTTTTATCATAAGTTATATACTCCATCGTATGTATAGGAGTGTATATTTATTTTCTATATATTTCATGAAATTGATTCCAATAATTCGTCTAAATAAACAGAATGATGTAATGGTTTTTATTTATTTCGGTTTAAATGTATTTCTTTTATTGTTAATAATGGGTTTCGTTTAAATAATTAGTTCTCTTGCTGAACAACTTTAAGGAGAAAGTCGCTCTTGCTTTAATAAATAAGTAATTAAATTAAATGGTGGTATCTGCCAACTCTCCTCATATGAATAAAAACATTATTTGGCAACTCATGTAAATAAAATTAAAATGAATGGTGGTATCTGCCAACTCCTCATATAAATAAAAACATTATTTGGCAACTCATGTAAATAAAATTAAAATAAATGGTGGTATCTAGCAACTCATCCTAATAAGGTATACCTGAACAATTAAAAAACACTATTTGGCAACTCATCTAAATAAATATATAACGCTCTCTGGTAACCCGTCCATATAGAAATAAGTTATATCTGGCAACTCACGACCCTCTACTACTTCTTTCACCACCTTTCTCTACAAAAAAAAAAAAAAATGGTGTCAATAATCCAGCAGGGTTGAAAGCACCTTAAACAGAAAAAACAAACAAACATAATTAAGATTTTCTTTCCCATTTCCTTCTACTACTTCTTTCACCACCTTTCTCTACAAAAAAAAAAAAAAATGGTGTCAATAATCCAGCAGGGTTGAAAGCACCTTAAACAGAAAAAAAACAAACAATAATGCGTCTTAATGTATAAAACAATAATTTTGCAGCCTTCCTTCGGGAAGTCAAAGAAAAAAAAAAAAATGGTGTCAATAATCCAGTAGGGTTGAAGCACCTTAAGCAGAAAAAAAAACAAAAAAATAATGCGTCTTAACTTCTCCTACTTTTCTTTCACCATCTTTCTCTACTAAAAAAAAAAAAAATGGTGTCAATAATCCAGCAGGGTTGAAAGCACCTTAAACAGAAAAAAAATAAAAAAATAAAAAAATAATGCGTCTGGCTGGAGCCAGGCGAACATCCCTCTCCTCCTTAGGTTAAGGCTTAGGTTAGGTTTCCCTTTGGAGGGTGGGGACATCCCTCCTCCTTCTCCTTTCTCTTCCTCTCTTAGGTTAAGGTTACCCCTTTGTGGGGAGGTCATCCTCTCTTCTCCCCCCGAAGCACCCTCCCTCCCCCTTTGCAGCATTGATTTGTTGCATAACCCACTCCCCTTCATTGCATAACCATTTGCAACATTGATCACCATTTGCAATTGCATTACAACATTTTTGCACTCGCTCATTTTTCGCCCATGCTACTTACAGTAATAAATAATAAACGATTCCTCATGAAGGTGTTTTTACTCACATTCTTTACTTTATTTATTTTGGGGGGTGGCATTGTTTACTTGATCATTTTAGGGTGGTATTGTTTATTAGAAACTTTTGCGGGTGGCTTTCTTTCATTGATCCAGCTTCTTTCATATACATGTGTATTTAATACGATTTAGGCATTTTTATCACAAAGTGAACGGTGTCGTGGCATACGCTTTTAAGGTTTACTGCTTAAAACTTGATATATATATACATATACACGCATATATACGCATCTCTTGATTTTCTAGTCTTTTTAAGTTTTAAGAATTTTCAATGAGCTTATGAGTTACTTTTTTATGAGCTTGTTATTAATATTCTTTCTGTGTTTAGTTTCTTTTTGTCCAATTTGTCAAGACCATAAAGGTGTATGATTTTCTAAATAAATATAACTTGCTATCCTTCATTTTCTAATCGTCATGAAATAATTAATTTCAGTTTAACTTGTTAGATCATTCTTTTTTATTTTCCGACAGTCTACTCTACTAGGTAACTAAATATCCTATCAATATATACATTGATACAATATATTTAATATACAATTTAAGAAAAGTACAACTCTTGCAATGATTATTGGCAAAAGTAGGTAGGTATATAGAGGAGCACTTACCTAAAGTACACTTCTAATCCATGTCCAATGAAAAATATCCTGACAAAAAGTAAATATATAAAAACCCAATAAAACTTTCCATCTCTGTGTTTACTTGCAAAAATAAAATATTCTTATAAACTGCAAAATGAATTTCATGGTTTAGAGTAGTTCCCCAGACTGGCAGCTGTCTGTTGGCCTTCATTGTTTCTTAAAAATCAAACATTTTGTTGGAAATAAGTGTAAACTTATGGTATAGAAGCCAGAAAATGAATGTAAAAGGCTCAAACATTGCATAAAGTTTGGGAAACACGCAAATAAAATTGTTAAAAGGGTCTGTCAGCTACAAAATCATGGACTTAACACCAACTGGAGAAATCAAATGACTTTACAGTACCAACTTTGCATTACAAAATGAGTACGTACTCGTATTAGCGTGTGACTTGGATTGATATATTGAGTGTTAAGTGCCACCCCCTTGGCCTACTTAGTCAGTCTTCCAGACAACTATCTCTTAATCTTCTATGCACCACTTGTATAATGCTTGTACCTGTTGAGTCTGAAATAAAGTTAACTAGTAAACCAGTAAACGACCAGATACCTACAGCTCTTTCTACATTAAGGCAGAATGTGAGGACCCCTCTGTATTTATGGGACCAGAAGTCTGGCCTGAAGGAATCTATTATGTTCGTATAACATGAACTTCAGGAAAAACTCAGTCCACAAAAATACGCGTAAGCAGACTCCACCATGCAATCCCAGGGAGACACTCAGTGAGAACAGTGATAGTGTGTATAAAAATAATGGCCCAGTTTCACAAACTCAGTGTTAGTAGCTATAACTGTAAAGGCCTCAAAGTCAATGCTGACAGTGAGATCAATAAACTTTTATCTGCACATGACATTTCTTGTTTTCAGGAAACTTTTATTACACTGGGGAACAAAAAAAAATGTTTTTTCTTCGTGCCTGAGATTTTAGACCTTATTCTGGATATTTTCATGCCACTGATTCAGAAAATATCATCCATTTTGTTCTAGCAGCTCTAGTTTTTGAGGTATTGCATACGTCATTACGTACTTTATTACCCTTCTGGAACGGTATTATGAGTTGCTCGTAAATCTAAATGCATCTGTATAATTAAATTGTAGCTATGATTTTGCTGATGTTGCTGTTTTGCATGTGTATCGTACATGTACTAACGTGAATCCTTTCCTGTTACAGGTGTTGACATGGCTTCATCACGAAGAAAGTGTTTAAATCATCCAGATGTGTTTTGTTTTATCTGCGGAGAGTACACGTTCATTGAACAGAGAAAAACTATTACTGATTTTGTGAAAAAAGCTTATTTTGCCTATTTCAAAGTACAACTAGGGGACCAAGATAAGCCATGGGCTCCTCATGTTGTGTGTAAAACGTGTACGGAGCATCTGCGGCAATGGACCAACGGAAAGAGGAGGTGCCTGAAATTTGGTATACCAATGGTATGGAGAGAACAGAGAAACCACAGTGATGACTGTTACTTTTGTTTGGTGAATATAAAGGGCATCAATGGACGTAACCGGAGTAAATGGACGTATCCTGACATAGACTCAGCTAGACGGCCTGTTTCACATTCAGATGAGATACCTGTCCCATCATTCAACCATCTTCCAGAGCTCTCTCAAGAAGATGATGAATCTGCTACTGACAAAGAAAGCATATGTGGGCAAAATGACAGTGATTTCGAAGGACCGTCATCAGTTGCAGAAGGTTTTAGTCAACACGAATTAAACGACCTCATAAGGGACTTAAGTCTTTCGAAGAAATCGTCTGAATTGTTAGCTTCCAGGCTGGGAGAAAAAAATTTACTGCTGCCGGGAACCAAAATCACGTTATATCGCGACAGAGAAAAGGATTTACTGCCCTTCTTCTCAAAAGAGAACGATTTAGTTTTCTGCAACAATGTGCGCGGATTGCTGATGAAAATGGGCATATCGGAATACACACCAAGTGAATGGCGGTTATTCATAGATAGCTCCAAACGGAGCCTAAAATGTGTTCTTCTACACAACGACAACAGATACAGATCAATCCCAATTAGTCACTCAGTCGGTATGAGAGAAGAGCACGGGACAGTCGCCCTAGTCCTAGAAAAGATATCATACCGAGACCACCAATGGGTGATCTGTGTGGATCTGAAGATGGCGAATTTTCTCCTGGGCCAGCAGAGCGGGTACACCAAGTACCCGTGCTTTATATGTCTCTGGGACAGTAGAGCTAAAGATGAACACTGGGTGAGAAGACAGTGGCCTCTGAGAGAAAACATGGTGGTTGGAGAAAAAAATCATCAAAGAAGCTTTGGTTGACAGAGAAAAGATCATATTGCCACCACTGCACATCAAACTAGGTTTGATGAAACAATTTATAAAGGCTTTGAACAGAGATGGGACGTGTTTTGGCTACATATGTAGAAAATTTCCTGCGCTGAGCATGGAAAAGCTGAAGGCAGGTATTTTCGATGGACCGCAAATCCGGGAACTCATGAAAGACCCGCGTTTCCAAGATTCAATGGACAACATTGAGGCACGTGCGTGGTCATCGTTTAGTATGGTTGTGAAGAATTTCCTTGGGAACTATAAGGCCGATACCTACGATGAACTAGTGGAGAATATGCTCTCTTCTTTTTGTAAACTTGGCTGTAAAATGAGCATCAAACTGCATTACCTCCACAGTCATTTGGATCGTTTCCCAGATAACCTCGGTGATCTAAGCGAGGAACAGGGTGAACGATTTCACCAAGAACTAAGGACCATGGAAGAACGGTACCGCGGACGATGGGATACTCACATGATGGCAGATTACTGCTGGAGCATCCAACGCGAATGTCCTGGCACATCTCATCGCAAGAAATCTCAGAAACGCGGTTTATGTGAGATGTCTCAATGAAAGAACTTTTTTTGCCGTTCGTGTCTCAAGCTTGTTTGAATTTAAGAAATATTTTTCGTACCTTACGCTTGTTTGATGTTAATACACTATTTTTGCTGACATTCATCATACTTTTGTATTCAATTGACAACAACAGTGATTGCCAGTCAGCAATTATATAATATTATATACATTATATAGAAATATATATAGATATATATCATATCTTGATAAGCAGAGCTGATGGAGAAAAACTAATGTCATTTTTAGAATCAGCGACCTCAATATACCCAGAAACAGGTCTAACATCTAAGTCACCAAAAGTTGTGTTCCCCAGTGTTATTATTATTAATTTTTTTTTTATTAATAACCTTTATTATTATTAATATTTTTTCAATTTACAATGACATGAATAATTGTGAAGCTCGACTATTTATTTTATTTAATTTGGTCCTTAAACTTTAGGCTTTACTGGGCTCTTATTAAAAATAAGCAGCTACTTGTTATTAATTAATAATAATAAATAAATAAATAAGTAAATAAGTATTATTAATAGTTAAAACATGTATTACAATATTGAACAATATTAGTGGACATTAATCCTAGACTTTTGTTAGTATGCCATTATTAATCGGGATTTCAATTTGGTTTTAAACAAATTTACATTCACAATATTTTTATATCGGCATGCAAGTCATTCCATAGTTCAATCCAATGAAAATGGGTAGTTTTTGAAATGAAGACAATCTAAATTGAGGTATAACAAACTTTGATCTATTTCTGGTCTGATACAAGTGGACTTCTTGATGAGTTACAAAATATCTATTTACCCATTGCAAATTAATGATTTTGTTCTTACACTTGTAAATAAAAATAAAATGTGCAAGTTTGGTTATATCGTTGAGCTTTAGTAGGTTTAGCTCTTTAAATAATACACTAGAGTGATCAAGGAAATCAGCATCAGATAATAACCTTATTGCTCGTTTTTGGATGACAACGATACCATTTAATGCGTTGTTAGCGGAGTTTCCCCAAACAGGGGTGCAGTATGTTATATAAGGAAGAACAAGAGTATGATAAAGAGTCAATAAAACTTGTTTAGGGACTACATTTCTAAGTTTAAACATTATAGCAACACTCCTTGAAATCTTTTTCGCGATATAATTTACATGATCACTCCATTGCAAATTCTTATCTAGCATTACACCAAGAAATTTTGTTACAGTACACTCCTTTATGGCGATTTCATTAACATTAAGTTTATCAAGATATACATTTATTTTATTAGTAAAAATCATGAAATTTGTTTTGCTGGTATTTAGGAAGAGTTTATTGGTGGTCAACCATTTCATTACACTGATGAATTCTGAATGAAATATATTCTTAGCTGTATTAACATCTTTGCAAGAAAAAGCGTTGTATCATCTGCGAACATTATGAAGTTCAGTATATCAGATGAAAGTGGAAGGTCATTTATATATATAATAAAAATAACAGTGGATCCAGAACTGAGTCCTGTGGCACACCATGTTTGACAAGCGCTTTAGGTGAGCAAACCTTATTTACTGATACAAAATGATATATATTGGACAAATAACTTTTAAACCGATCACTGATTGCTCCTCTAAAGCCGTAACAATAGAATTGTAGAATATTATGGTCTATTACAATCAAACGCCTTACTCAAATCCATAAATATTGATATCATTATTTCTTTGTTCTCCTTAGCTATATTTACATTTTCCATAAGATTTAAAATAGCCATTTCCGTTGTTTCATTATTACGGAAGCCATATTGATTTGGAGATAATAAATTGTAGGATTCTAAATATCGCTGCATTCTACTTTTTACGATTTTTTTCAAAAACTTCGCTCAACACAGATAATGAACACACCGGCCTGTAATTTGTTGCGAGTGTAGGATCACCCCGTTTAAAAAGGAGTGTTATACAACCAGTTTTTAGCATTGATAGGAATATTCCTTTGGAAATACTTTGATTGATAATATATAATTTTAGCCAAAGTTACAGATATCTTATCTTTAACAAGTTTCAATATAAGTACAGGAATGTTATGAATGTTATTTTTTGTATTTTTTAATTTACCAATAATATTCTGGACTTCAGTAGAAGTAGCAGGAACAAAAGAAAATGAATTTAGTGGGCTGGGTGGCATATATTCTAGAGGTGAGTGATCATTATTTATTAATTGTGAGCGAAGCTTATCCGCTATTGAAGTAAAATGTGCATTTAAAGAGTCTGCAATAGCAGTATCATCAGTAATTTCTTTATTATCAACATTTAATTTCTCTATTGAATTTTTCTTAATTTGTTTTCCGAGAAGATTGTTTATGGTTGTCCAAATGTTTTTCATATCTTCTTTATGTTTGGAAAATTGAATGTTATAATAGTTATATTTTGCAATTTTTATTATTTTAGTTAATTTGTTTCTGTATTGAGTATATTGTATTTTGGGAATTTTGCTCTGTAATTGCAATTTGAATAATTTATCTCTGTTCTTTATTGAAGTGATAATTCCTGGAGTGATCCATGGATTTGCGACACTTTTGGGCGAAACTGTTTTTCTCCTTAAAGGAAAACAAATATTAAAAATATGGAATAAGGTGTCATAGAAGAACTGAAACATATGATCTGGGTCATTTAAAGGTTCGTCACAGTCAAGTCAAGTATTTTCTACAGCCCCAATAAATTTTCTTTTGTTAACCTGAACAATGTTATTGAATATAGCGTCAGTAGGGAAATGATCACTGATGTTTGTGGTTATAATTCCAGAATTTATGAGGGCATTGCTATTTACAAATATATTACACTGGGGAACAAATTTCAACTTTTTGTCTATTGAATTAGATTTGACAGTTAGTTCTAGGTAATTTGGGTGCGCTGAGCACGAATTTTTACTCGGTTTTGCTCTATCGGGTCCTGATTTTGCTCAACACCCCTCCTCTTTCGTCGTATTCATAAAAAGGTTTTTTTCTCAATACTCGCTGTCTTTTTGCAGTTACACATTATGCAACTAGGTTTTTATCTAGGTATTTGTACCTATTGTTATGGTATTGTTGTATTATGTATATTTTTATATGTAACACCCTAAAAATATTTTTAATTTTGTCATTTTTACCCCATTTTAATATTAGTAAATTAAGCTAAAAATATCATAGAATTCTAAAATTTTCTCGAGCGTTCCTGTTCTCTGTAGAGTATTCTAGAGGGACAACTAAAATATATAAAAGCGACTCGTTTCCAGAGTTAATCAGTCAATTCAATCAGTCAGTCAGTCAGTCAGTCAGTTGAGTTAGTTAATTAAGTTTGGGCATTAACATAATTTTGAATTGGCATATGATTTAGTGAGTAATTTTGTCATCGTGATTTAATATAGTTGATTTAATTAGACGTAATTTATATTGTACCTACTCATCCGTGTTTCTAGTTTAATTTCATAGATTGTAAGTACCTATTTCATAATAAGTACCTATTTAAACTAATTTTTGTTTATATTTCAGATTTTCTTAAATTTATATGAATTAAGGGCTTTAAATACCTTTACAAATTGGCAGGACAATCAAGCAATATGTCATCAAGCACTAGAAAGTTCAAATGCAAAAACAACCCTGATTCCTTCTGTTATATATGTGGAAATTTTACACTTCCACATCAACGAGCAAATATAACTGACTTCGTAAAAAGAGCTTACTTAGCTTATTTTGGCATAAAACTGGGGGACCAAGATAAATCGTGGGCTCCACATAAAGCCTGCACTATATGCATTGAAAGACTGCGACATTGGACGAAGGGTTCGGATTCAAAAATACCTTTTGGAGTTCCGATGGTAAGTTTATGATTTCATAAAACTACGTAATTTAATCACTAGTATACTGTAACTTACCTAAATGTAATTGTAACTTAGGTACATAAACAAAATTTACAGAAAATGTTTATAAGAATCTCAAATATTGCATAAGGTTGAAACACATAGAAATGTTAAATGTTTGGGTGCTAACTTTTGATAAAATTCATAAAAACAAGTCTCTCGTCGCTTTTGTTAACGCTTTACAATTTTTTTTCCATATCAGGTGTGGCGAGAGCCTACTAACCACGAGACCGATTGCTACCTTTGCTTTGTCAAGACTTCGGGCTTCACTAAGAAAAATAAACATTGTATCGAGTACCCAAATTTCGACACCGCGATACGACCTGTGCTACATTCAAATGAGATCCCCATTCCAAAATTTAAGGGTCTGCCAATTCAAGAATTAGTTGAAGATGTTCCTGAAAATATTGTTATGCACTTTGAGGAGTCAGACACCGATTTTGACCCCAGCGTATTTGAAAGTCAAAACGATCCGCAAAAGTTTAACCAGGCCGAATTGAATGATCTTGTAAGGGATCTAAATTTGCCAAAAAAGGCTGCGGAAATTTTAGCTTCAAGACTTAAAGAGAAAAACTTGCTTACTTCAAACACATACATTTCATTTTACAGAAAAAGAGAAGAAGAACTTGTTAAATATTTTAGAACAGAGGATAGTTTAGTATATTGCTGCGACATAGTTGGTTTGTTAAAGAAGATGGGGGTTGAGTCTTACGATGCAAATGATTGGCGCTTGTTTTTAGACAGTTCGAAAAGAAGTCTTAAGTGTGTGTTGTTGCATAATGGCAATCTATACGGCTCGATACCGATTGGGCACTCAACAAAATTAAAAGAAAAGTATGAACATATAGAAAAGGTTTTAAATCTTATCAAATATAGGGAGCACGAGTGGATCATATGTGTTGACTTAAAAATGGTTAATTTTCTGCTAGGACAACAAGGAGGGTATACTAAATATCCCTGCTTCCTTTGCTTATGGGACAGCAGAGCCAAGGAAGAACATTATTTCAAACAAATCTGGCCAGCACGAACATCACTTACTGTCGGAGAAAAAAACGTAATTAATCCACCTTTAGTGAGCAGAGATAAAATCATATTTCCTCCTCTGCATATAAAACTAGGCCTCATTAAACAATATGTAAAAGCTTTAGATACGAACGGCGAGTGTTTCAAATACATAACTTCAAAATTTCCAAGTTTAAGTTATGAAAAAATCAAGGCGGGAATTTTCGACGGTCCACAAATAAGAACAATGATTAAAGACAGCAATTTTCCTAATGTCATGAATGAACGCGAAAAAAATGGCTGGTTCTCATTCGTGGACTTGATAGAAAACTTTTTAGGCAATTATAGGGCAGATAACTACGAAGAAATCGTAAAAAAACTTTAAGGGACTACAAAGAGTTAGGTTGCAATATGAGCATAAAAATGCATTTTTGAATAGCCATCTTGACCAATTTCCAAGTAATTTAGGTGATGTAAGTGACGAACAAGGGAGAGATTCCACCAAGATATAAAAATTATGGAGGAACGGTACCAAGGCCGCTGGGATTCCCACATGATGGCTGATTACTGCTGGTGCTTGAAAAGAGACCTGCCATCAACAAGCAAATACGCTAGAAAGTCTTACAAAAGAAAATTTTGCCACAGTGAAAGCTTCATATCTGTTTGTTTTTTTATTTTAAGTCATTTCTATCGTTATAATGTAATTTTACTGTAGTTTGAACTGCTTGTATTCATGAAACTTGAAAAAAAAATTTAACACATGACTTAATTTTTTAGTCCTAATTTGAAAAATCTGGAAAATGGCACATAGGCTGTCGACAAGAATCAAGACCTGATAGAGCCAAACCGAGTTGAAATTCGTATTCAGCGCACCCAAATTACCTAGAATCAAGTGTCAGATATCATTCAATAAAATACGTGTTGCCCAGTGTTATCAATCGTAGATTCTGTTATTCGATTGCCATAGCTGCAGACTCGAGTGGGTTTGGTAATAGAATGACTAAGATAGAAAGAATTCATTAAGTTTAAAAATTTATGAGAGATTGCTTCAGATTGCAAATTGATGTTGAAGTCACCCGCAACTATGGCATTTGATTTATAAAAGTTGCATAACATGTTATCTAAGTGAATTAAAAAGCTATTGATATTAGTATTAGGTGGTCTATATATTGCATGGACAAAATATACATTACTTTTGTCTTTTATAGTCACAATCAGGTTTTCATTGTCACTATTACATGGAGAAAATACTTCGTTAGAGTCGTAAGTTTGATGCACATACACAGAGATACCCCTACCAATCTGACCATCTCTTACAGTATGATAAGCAACGTAATTATCTATATATATAGGTTTTTAATACTACTATTTAACCAGGTTTCCGTGAGAATTATAACACTAAATTTGACCGTAGAAGTTTTCAAAAGGGCCAATAAGTAGTTGTATTTCCTAGGTAAGCTTCGAATGTTTAGATTTAGCTCAGAAAGATTTTTATAAGTATCTTTTTGTAATACAAAGGCATTAAACTCATCCATCGATGAGACCATGCTCTCAAACAAGAGTGCAAAGATTTAAACAATATTGAGCCTAACTACAGGGGAATAGCTAACTCACCCAATGATGATAGTGAAGTTATTACTGTGGGTAGACAGAATAAGAAGGAAGGTGTAGCTATAATATGGCACTCACAGCTGGATAGGTTTAGAGAGCCCATTAGTTATGAATATGGGTGGGTATTTTTAGATAGATTCTGTAAACTAAGTATACTGCTAGAGGAGCTGGATTCTTCATGTGTTGTAGTGGTTGGTGATTTTAACAGCAATATCACTAAACCTGGTTCGGATTTTGCTAAGCTTCTTATCAATTACTGTGAGCAGTGGCATATTAAGGGGGAGCCAGAGGGGGCCAGGCCCCAGGGCCCAGCTGTTTTAGGGGGCCGATGTTTATAATGATATCAATGATAAATTTGAAATACTCAACGATATCGCTCAACTAACTTCAGAGGAAGCATCAAAAGCAACAAAAAATCTGGCTAGTCCATTACCTAAATGATTTTGAGGACAGCTTCCCATTTGAGTTTCAGCATTTTGTACTGTTTGTCAAATAAAACTCTTTAGTTGACACTCGCCCATTAGGAATACTACAGGAAATTCACAAATTGAAGGCTGTTTTCCCAAATACTTTCATTGCTTATCGCATTTATTTGTGTTTGAAGATGTTGTTATTTTTTATTTTATTGGGTTCAGAATCCCAGCTGAGCCGTGAACGGCCAAGTTCTGAAGGGCCAGTTTAACCTACAGCCCAAGTTAAGCTAGACTAAAAACTTACGGACTTGGAAGTCCAATTAGGTCCTACCTCAGGGTTGCTGACTCGATGTGGGCCTACCTTAGGCCTCAGTTGCATAAAATTAAGATAAAAAACAAAAGGGGCACTATTTATGGTCTTCTTTCTAAACCTTGCAACAACAACACAATCTGCACCATTGCACAATGCAACAATCTTGTATCTAAACAACCAAACTGAATTGCAAGAGAACTCTCTATAAGACCACGCCCTGTAAGTGCCGCATTCAACAAACGAGTAGAAAAGACGCGGAGTGCCCCAAAAAAATGATGCCACAAGAGTGCCCAAACAATGATGCCACAAGAGCCCAAAAATGCTAGCTCTAAATTAAGTGAATTTTTCACTAACCTTACAATTATGAGATGGATATATATACACCTTAACTTAATATATACAAGCAATGCTGCATCAATCAGCTTAGTCATCATATCGCCTTGGTTTAATTGTAGCAGCTTGGTATTTGTGTAAAACTTGCATTATTTGATTTAGAAATAAATGATTTTATTAATTTACATGACTCGAAGATTTGTCTTGTTGAGGGACCCCAAGAATATTTTGGCCCCAGGGCCCAAAAATCCTTAATATGGCACTGACTGTGAGGCATGCGACTACAAACTTGGCAATAAATTGCTACTCCCTAATAACACATTTACGTATGTTAGTGATGCTTGGGGGACTCACTCGTGGCTAGACCACTGTAAGCCTCCCACGATGGTTATAAATTATAATATAACACTGCCCAACAAAAAAAAATAAATCAGCACACCAAAGTTACCTAAAAACAGGTGTTAGAATTAAATCAGCAAAATTGGTGTTGGGCAGTGTAATCAATAGCATGTCCATACTTTATGATGTATTTGAATCTGATCATATCCCATTTGTAGTAGGGCTTGATTGTATGGTAGCACCTGACTTAGACAATGGCTGTGATAATGCTGATTACTATAAGGTTAATTGGTCAAATCTTAGTCACTCTGAGGTAGATTACTATACAATGCAGACTGATGCACTACTAAGGCTTGTGAAGATTCCTGCAGAAGCTTTGGCTCGTGGGAATCCCTCCTGTGATGATGTAAAACATATAGATCTCTTAAATAAGTATTACGGTGAGTTTGAACTTGCCATTAAGGCTGCGAGTGGAAGTAGCTTTAAGAATAAAAAATGGGGAAAAGTAAATGTCAATCAAGGGTGGGCAGAATACTGTGCTGATTTGTATGATGTAGCAAAAAATGTATTCGTGGAATGGGTTGCTATGGGGAAACCTAGGCAGGGGGAACTCTTCCAACTGAAAAATAGAATTCGTGCTAGTTTCAAGGGTGCTCTTAGATTTATAAGGAAAAATGAAGAGAATCTTCGAAGAGAATCTCTAGCCAGAAAATTAGGCAATAGCAATACTTCCAGTAGGGAATTCTGGAAGGAGGTTAATAAAATTAACAATAGTAATCTTACCTTGCGAAGTGTAATAGAGGGTGTACATGGTGCAAAAAACATTGCAGAACTGTGGAAAAAATCATTAAGAAACCCTATTTAATTGTCTCGAGGGGGATAGACTAAATATATGCCTAAATGTAGAACGCTCTGAGGAGCTACTAATTAATGACTCAGAAATCTGGCAAACTATTCATAAGTTAGATGATAACAAAAGTTGTGGCCTAGATGGCATACAAGCAGAACATTTAAAATGTTGTAGCCTTCGTATAATACCTATGCTTGTAATGTGTTTCACAAGCTGTATGATACATGGGCAGTGGCGGTCCTAGCTTACATGACGCCCTGGGCGAACCTCACCTTCAGCGCCCCCCCCCTGTTCGCCAACACACACACATTCGAATCCCCCCAAAATAAAGGACAGACATAACTCTTTCACAAAATAACTTTTTATTGGACTAATTGTTGGAACTTCAGAACCAAAACAAAGACTCAAATTTCTGAATTTTACAAATCCTTCATCACGTAAATAGAATAACTCACTTAAGAGAATGTAATTATGATACTATGAACAGGAAAAATACAAATTAAATTGCACAACTGCCATAAATAAACTAGAGAATCAAATTTCTAAATTGTACAAATGCTCTATCACATAAATAGAATAAGACACTTAAGAGAGGGTAATTATTATGCTACACTTTGAACAAGAAACAAAATAAATTGCACCACAGCACAACTGCCATCTAAAGCCTGACTCTTCTTACCTTCCTTGATGCAAAGTCATGAATTAAATCATCATATGAAATCTGCTCAGCAATTGTATGATTTATACTGATGATGGCCAGACCGGTAAGGCGTTCCTGTGACATAGTTGACCTCAGGTAGGATTTGATGAGCTTCAGCTTTGAAAAGCTCCTCTCTGCTTCAGCAACAGTGACTGGAAGAGTAAGACCAATTCTGAGAGCAGTCCACAAATTTGGATATATTTCAGAGAGCTCCCTTTCATGGATAAATGTCAGCAGTTCAAGCAAGGATATGGTCTTTGATGGCAAGTCAGGCAAGTTCTTCAGCTCCTGTGCAAGCTCTCTGCCATCCAAGTCAGATTGTCCCTTAAAGTGTAGTGTAGTACTAAGGTTCACACATTGTTCTGTCAGCTCCTCAAATGTGAGATTTTGGAAATGTGTCAGCACTCCAAACTTCTCTCCCACAATTTCCAACGTGGAAAATCTTTCCTGAATGGCTGATGTTGCAGCATCAACCACTGCATTGAAAAATGTCACCTCCAGCTTCTTCAAAGCATCAATCAAGGGCTCATCAGATGCTTCATAGGAGAAGTGCCGCTTTGTGGACCTCAGCCGTTTTTGTTTTAACACAGCCTCCACATTCATTTGTTCACAGATATCTGTGGCTGCCATTTGTGCAGCCACAAAACCTGTTGCCCTGTAATTGCGGAGACCTCTCTCTGTTTTTTTTAGGAGATTTACTGCAACATCAACGTGCATGCTAGGAGACTGCATCTGCTTGCTCACATGCTGAATTTGGCACAACAGGTCATGCCACACCACTGAACAAATGGCGAAGCGGTATGACCCAACCTCCTCTGACAGAGATTGAGCCTCGACCTTTATTACAGAGTCTTTGGTGTGGTCCCTCACCTCGATCAGTGCATCTCTCACTGCAGCTGCCTGATATCTCAGGGGCTCCACACTCTTGATCTTGCTTTCCCACCTTGTATCAGACCACATCTTCAATGTGATGTTCACATGTTTTTTCAAAATGGCCCATCGTTGTGTGGAGGCTGAAAACAAGTTGTAAAGCTTCTGCAAGATGCCAAAGTAACTTGTGGCATCAATAGATCCCTTAGCAGCATCGGCCACAAGCAAATTCAGAGAATGAGCCCCACATGGAACAAACAGAGCTCTGGGATTAATTTCTAGGAGCCTGGATTGAACACCCTTGTTTTTTCCCCTCATGTTGGCCCCGTTGTCGTATGATTGTCCTCTACAGTCCATGAAAGGAACTTTTAGCTCCTCCAGTCTCTTCAGAATCAGAGATGCCAAATGTTGACCAGTGGACTCCTCTGCCTCCAAAAAACCCATGAAATGTTCCTTTATATGGGGCTTCCCCTCCAGTGACACAACCCGAATCACAACTGACAACTGTTCAGTGTGGCTGATATCTGGAGTGCAATCTAGAATTATTGAAAAAACTTTGATTGTTTGATGTCGCTCACCATTGCTGAAATGGTCTTGCTGCTCGACAAATCAATGAGTTCGTTTTGTATGTGGTGGCCGAGGTAGCTGGTGTGACTGGAGGTCCCTTTTTGGACACGGTTAATGTGCTCTTGCATTATAGGATCAAATTGTGCCATCAGTTCAACTTCTTTCAGAAAATTGCCATTTGATGGTGAGAACAATTTTTCTGTATGTCCCCTTAGTGCCAAATTCTAACTGCCAGAGAATGCACAATAGCAGTGAGACGTGTCAGCACCGCTCTCCATCTCAACTTCTCAGCCTCCAGAAGTGCCATCTCCTGCTTGTCAATGGTCTCCCCCTTTCTCATCCTCACTGCCAGTTCTTTCCAGATTTTCATAGAATTTAGGTGTTCTGAACTGTTGTCATGTGATGTGAGCAATGAGCTTGCATGCTTCCAGTCCGAGAGTCCCAAACTTGTTAAATTTATTTTCCTCTTGGAAAATAATGTACAACAGAAACAGAAAAGGCTGTTGTTTTTTAAGGAATAGACCAACCAACTTCTGGTTATATTTTCCCCACTAACCAATGACTTCCTGAAGTATTGATGGTGGAAACTTCTTCCGTCACTGTCGTTTCTAGGGAATACAAAGTCAGATGGTACTTGACTTGGTCCCCTGGAAACCAGTTGTGTCCGAATTCTCTCAGTCAGAACTGAAGGCCAGTTAGCAGGGTCGGTGGACAGAGACTCATCCTCAGGAGGCGATTCTGCTCCAGGCATTTCTAATAGAAAGAACAAGAGCATTACTCATTAGTATACACACCTAAGTTAGATAACACATTATTCACAGCACTTTGTTATGGTGGTGGTGTTATGGAATTATGGTGGTGAAACACCACACATACCCAGTAACCCAGACCCAGTGATAATAACATTATAATTTATAACTGTTTGCAAAATGCTTTGCAGGGATGCACACACATACACATACACACACACGCACACACTCACAGACATATGTGCACACAAACTCACCTGAAGAGTCCTGCCGGGGAGAAGTAGAAGCAAATGGGTCTTCATCCTCAGGATCAGACTGCATTTGTGGAGACATATGTGAGGCTGAGGAGGTAGATGGCTCCTCAGCCTCAATAATGGCAGAAGTAGACGGCTTCTCATCCTGGCTAGTGGCAGAGGGTGTTCCAAAATATTTCAAAAGTGCCCCTGCAAATAGTAAAATAGAACATAACAGACCAATGCATGAATAGGCTAGTACAATTAATTTAACATGTTATTAAGCACAATTTATTAAACTTTTAGAATAGGAAACAAATGAATAATACAACCTCCTTGGTTAATGGCTAATTATATACATAATAGTACACTTCAAATGACTCAGAAAGCTATATCACAAAATAGCAGTGCAATATAGCAGTGAAGAGTAGATGACATAGCTCTATACCTTTATCTTTTGCTCGTTTCTCCTCTTCTTCTTTCCTCTTTTTTCTAAACTGAGCACCTGATAGCTTTGACCTCTTCTTATCCATTTGCGGTTATTTGACAGACCTTAGTGGCTTAGTGTGAAGATTCGTTCTGTAATAAATAATATACATTTCACTATTTAACCAAACCCAGAAAAATAACATTACATATGTTAAAGTATGGGCCTTTATTCCCAATAATATTAATCTGGAAGCATTTTGCATTGTTTAGGTCTTTTATGGGAAGGTTTATGGAAAATGCAATAGATGGTTTTTTATTAATAAAAATATATTTATTGATCTTTTATTAGTTATTTTATTTTATTTTTTATTTTTTTTATTTCTTTATTTTTTATTCTTTTTTTTTTTTTTTTTTTTTTTGCAGGCGCTCATGCCGCCCCTCCACAAATGCCGCCCTGTGCGGCTGCCCATATTGCCCATATGAGGAACCGCCACTGTACATGGGTACTTGCCATAGTCCATTTTGTCAGATGCATTGTTGCCAGTTGTTAAAAATAAGGGTGCTAGTATCTGTGATAAGAATAATTATAAGCCAATCGCACTTGCCAGTATACTTTCTAAGGTGTTAGAATATGTCATTTATAATAGGATAAGTACTTACTTGCAGACTGTTAGAAAATCTAGAAGAGGAAGAGCCATTGTTGTCCCAAGGCGATATGATGACTAAGCTGATTGATGCAGCATTGCTTGTACATATTAAGTTAAGGTGTATATATATCCATCTCATAATTGTAAGGTTAGTGAAAAATTCATTAATTTAGAGCTAGCAATTTTGGACTCTTGTGGCATCATTGTTTCTGCATTCTTGTGGCATCATTTTTTGAGGGGTCACTGCGCGTCCTTTCTACTCGTTTGTTGAATGCGGCACTTACAGGGCGTGGTCTTATAGAGAGCTCTCTTGCAATTCAGTTTGGTTGTTTAGATACAAGATTGTTGCATCGTGCAATGGTGCAGGTTGTGTGTTGTTGCAAGGTTTAGAAAGAAGACCATAAATAGTGCCCCTTTTGTTTTTTATCTTAATTTTATGCAACTGAGGCCTATGGTAGGCCCACATCGAGTCAGCAACCCTGAGGTAGGACCTAATAGGACCTCCAAGTCCGTAAGTTTTAGTCTAGCTTAACTTGGGCTGTCGGTTGAACTGGCCCTTCAGAATTTGGCCGTTCACGGCTCAGCTGGGATTCTGAACCCAATAAAATAAAATATAACAAACTTATGACAATCAGTTTGGCTTTAGAGGGAAACATGGTACTGACATGTATATTTATATGCTAAAGGAACCCGTCTTAAAGTACAAGATGTCAAGTAGCAATGTATATTCCTGTTTTTTTGGATGCATCAAAAGCATTCCATAGAGTTAACCATCACAAATTTTTCAAGAAACTCTTGTGTCGAGGGTACCTAATTATATACTTAGGATACTTGCATTCTGGTATACAGAGCAGACCATGTTTGTAAGATGGAAAAGTACTGTATCACCAGGTTTTAAGGTAACTAATGGTGTTAGGCAAGGAGGTATATTATCACCCTATCTTTTCTGTACATACGTGGATGACCTTATCAATGAACTAAAAACTGCACGTACTGGCTGTGTCATTGGAAAGGAAAAAATTAACCATTTAATGTATGCTGATGACCTTGTTCTTCTGTCACCCTCTCCCCATGGGCTGAGAATACTATTAGAGATATGTGAACAATATGGTATAAAAAATTATATCACCTATAATGGGGCAAAGAGTTGTATTTTGATTTTTAGGTGTAATCTACTGAAACATGTATCATGTGGGTCTTTTGAAATGAATGGTCAGACTATACCTGTCAAAGACACATGTGAATACTTAGGTCATGTAATTAATCACGAGCTGCGAGATGAACTCGATACTGAGAGGCAACGTAAAAAGCTGTATGTACAGGGTAACATGCTTGTAAGGAAATTTGGTATGTGTTCAGAATCAGTTAAAACTTATCTTTTTAGAACTTACTGTACTGCATTGTATACATCCCATCTGTGGTGGAACTATACAAAAACTGCTATGAATAAACTCTCTTGCTTATAATAATATTTTTCGTATGCTATGTAGGGAGCCAAATGGTGCAGTGCCAGTTTTATGTTTACTACGCGTAACCTACCTACCAGCCAAATGTTAATCCGGAAGAATATATATAATTTCATTACTAGGGTCTAAAACAGCTCTAATGTGTTATTGTACAATGTCCTATCTTCAGATACTGTGTACCTCTCACGTATATGGCAGTCTTGGTTCAGACAACTGCTGGTTTACAATACCTTATTTTTGTATGTAGAAAAGATTATATATGCATATTAAGTTGTGTTATAATAGTGTTATAATAAGTGGCTATGTTATAAAAAGTGTTACAAGTGTTATAAGTGTTATAAGATGTCTCATGTAATAACAATATAAGGGGTTCCAAAAAACCTTAGCCCCCCCCCATTTGCAGCTTACATGTTTACTTATATCGAAATAGTTTTTAGTGATTATAAACATATATAAAATTCTTTATTTATTGCAGGTATTAAAATTACTCTAGCTGATAAAGTGATAATATAATGGCTTCTCAATTAATTGGTGATTCGGAGAGGCAACGTGTGATAGATCGCATACGAGCAATAACATTTCGGGAAGCTCGTGATGCTGGAGCCACCTTTATAACACGTTCATAGGTTGCCATAAAGTTGCGAAGAAGTGAGGACTTCGTCAAAAGAAATTGGAATAAAACTTTGGATGAATGTGAAATGGATACAACCAAATCTGGGCGCCCAAATTTGCCACTCTCTCAGGAAACAAAGGACATCATTGAAAGCGGTACGCGTAAGCGGAAAAACAGCTGTGCTAAACTTTCTAGAGAGATCGAAGTGTTGAGAAGAAAGATCGTTAGTGGTGAGATCATTCGACTGTACCGTCATAGGCAAGGTTTAAAGCCTTGGCATGAACTTCCAAAGCCAAGAAAAACTCAACTTAACAGCGATGACAGAATGTGGTTTGCCCATTATCTTGAAGATTGGGATGTGGATGATTTCATGCATTTAGCTGTCTCCGATGAATTTTTTGTTTACGTAACACGTCGGCCTAACTACCAAAATGATCCAGTGTGGGCCACAACACCAGATGAAATCTATGACAATGAACATTATCGCGAATTATTAAAAAGTCCAGACTGTGTTGGTGTGTTTGTTTTGTTCACTGCAAAGAAGCTCATGTGGGTGCTGAAGCCAAATGGTCAGAGTTGGGATGGGCAGTATTTTCGTGATATTATTCTATCCCAGCATGTCATTCCTTTTCTAAGAAACCCAAACAACGTTATGGATGTCGATCAGGTCACACTTCTGCACGATAAGGCCCCCTGCTTTAAGGCATTAGCCACTCAACAGTTGTTGCGGAACCATGAGATCGATTTCTTTGGAAATGAAGAATGGCCAGGAAATTCTCCTGACCTGAACGTCTGTGAACACATTGGATCAGTTATAAAGGACAAGGTTGAATGTCTCTTGTTTCAAGGACCTGCAGCAAATCGATTTTCGAAGGATAGAATGACGCAACACATTGAAACTGTTTTAGCAAATTTGCGTAACGATCAAGATCTATTCGCGTCACTTTTGGCAAGCTACCCAAAGCGAATTCAGGCTGTCTTGGAAGCCAATGGCGGGAACACCAAGTTTTAATTGTTTCTCATTAAATGCAGGATTAAATTCTCTTTTGTAACGTATGTTTAGTTTTACTGTACCTCTAATGGTTTAGGCCATGGGCGGGGGGGGGGGGGGGCTAAGGTTTATTGGAGCCCCGTACATAAAACTGTCAGATAATTAATCAAACAGTATGCAAGTATGCTAGGTTAAGTGGCTATGTTGGCCCTGTTTTTGTATTAAGTTAAGTGTATACGTAAGATTGTACTTGTATGTTAGGTTAAGTGGCTATGGATTGTGAATGATCCGCAATAAAGATGTTTTGTTTGTTTGTTTTTGTATATAAGCATTTTGTATTTTAAACCTGTTTGTGGAATTTAGTAGTGATGCAAAGATCTACATTATGATACATTGTAGAGGAACATTGTCAGTAGCATGGTTAGTTACTTTTGAATAGGCCTTTCCTGTTGCAGATGTTGTGAGTTTATGATATTTTATATCAAAATAAATAGTTTGCCTCAGATGAAGTAAATGAGCTGAAAGGTTACTGTATAAAGAAGTTACACATAATTCAGCATGAAGAGAAAGTTAAGGAATATATATATATATATATACACGAGGGCCACTCAATATATTTTTCCCCACCTTTTTTTTTTCTTTCCAAGTTTCCGTGTAAGTTACAAAAATTTTGTATACAAGTAGTTACATACCTTTTTTTACACGTTTTTATTTTTCCACAGTCTCCATCCTTTTCTACGGCTTTCCTCCACCTCGAAACAAGGGCCTTTATTCCTTGCTGGTAAAAGTCCTCTGGGTTCCGCTGGAGCCACCTCTTAACCTTCTCAACAACCTCATCGTCACTCTGAAACTTTTTTCCACGAATAGTATCCTTCATTGGCCCAAACCAATGGAAGTCTGAAGGTGCCAGATCCGGGCTGTATGGAGGGTGGGGGTAATACAGTCAAGTGCATTTTTGTGATGGGCTCTCTTGTTTGCAAACTGTTGTGTGGTCTTGCGTTATCGTGCAAACGAAGAACGTCTTCCAGTTTTGTCTTCGGTCGAGCTCGCTTTATACGTCTCTGAGTTGATTGTCCTTTCTTCATAATGTCCACCAGAATCACCCCTTTTATGTTCCAGAAGATGGTGGCCATAACCTTTCGTGCAGAGGGAGCCATTTTGAACTTTTTCTTGCGTGGGGAGTCTGCGTAATGCCACGCCATGGATTGGCGTTTTGTTTCAGGTTCAACGTGGTGTACCCAAGTCTCATCCCCAGTCACAGTTCCTGAAAGGAAGTCATCCCCTTCTGTCTCGTATCGAACCAACGACTCGGAAGCAATTTCTTTTCTTTGGGCTTTGTGATCTTCAGTCAGTTCGCGAGGAACAAACCGTGAACACACTTTTGAGTATCCTAGTTGCTGAATTATCGTATTCACACTTCTTTCACTAATTCCTAGCTCCAGTGATAGCTCCTTGTATGTGACGCGCCGATTTGATCGAATGATGCTGTTTGCACGTTACACAGTGTGAGATGTCACAGCCGATACCGGGCGATCGCTGCGTAGCTCATCATCGAGGCTGGCTCTCCCTCTCTCCGATAAACTCACACGTTTAGACCAGCGTCCAACTGCGCTTCGATGAACAACAGCATCTCCGTAAACGTTTTGCAGACGTTTGTGAATATTTCCAACTGTTTCCTTTTCTGCGGTTAAGAACTCGATAACAGCTCTCTGCTTACGACGCACATCACTGTCAAACGCCATTTTCGAAACTGCGTTAACCATCGGTTTTATACAAGGACGTTTAAAAGCGGTTTTATACAAGGTGGGGAGGTTCAAACTGGAAAAATCCGGTTATGTGAAGCGCAGAAAGTTCAAACTTACGTCCCAAAAGATATTTCAGCCCCATGGCCTATTATTTAGCAAAGAAAAAAGCGTGGGGCGAAATATATTGCGTGCCCCTAGTATATATATATATGATACAGTGTGTGTGTGTGTGTGTTTGTGTCTACTTTTCTCTTTCAATGAACCTTCACGTCATAGGTTTAAGAAGTAAAATGCTAACAACTTTCTGTAGGTAAATGTATAAGGTGTCGTTAAATACAGTAGCATCTTTATATCATTCGTTCAAAGGATAGTCCAGTGGCTACCATCAACTATCATATACACGTAGCTTTTTTTAAATAATCTTAATACAGAAATCCTTAACAGACGTATAAGCACTTTAAGTGAAGTGAATCGCATTGCATGAGTTTTGCAGAGAATTGAAAGCTGGAAACACCAATTAGTTCAACCTGCCAGTCAACGTCAACGTATTTAACATACACCTTAAACACTTGGGCCCACAAGGAATACTAGCTCTCACAAATATCAGCACATATTCATACCAACACTGTATTATTCCTGACAAATGGAAACAAGGTAAAATTATTACACTACTCAAACCAAACAAAAAGCCAACAGAACCAGCTTCCTATAGAGCCATTACTTTACTATGCACACCTTCCAAAGTAACAGAAAGACTAATCTTACAAATCACCAACCCACACATTCCACTATCGCCTACTCAACATGGATTCAGACATCACCACTCAACCACGACATTACTCACTACCTCACGCAGCACATCATGGATGGCATCAACTCCAGACGACCAGCTCAACGTACACTATTAGCAACAATAGACATTAGTAAAGCATTTGATGCTATCCCACGCTTCCCTCTCATAAACAAAATACTCAACACAAACATGCACAATAACACCAAAAGGTGGCTGAGCAACTATCTTTCAGGAAGATACTCACATGTCACATTTAATGGCAAGTCATCCAAAAACAAGCTTTTTCCGAACGGGGTCCCTCAAAGCTCTGTTCTCTCACCAACACTCTTCAACTTATACATGCATGACATTCCAACACCATAGATAACAAGCTTACCTTATCATCATATGCAGATGGCATCACTCTAACATCCACCCACAACAACATCGACACCGCTACAAATAACCTACAAACATACATAAACAATATACAAGACTGGCTCACACACAATAGACTCAAAGTAGCGCCCACAAAATCAACCATCACCTTGCTAACAAGCAACACAAAAGAACACCAGATAACTCCTCAGCTTACACTAAACAACAACATTCCACACACTCACAGGACCAAAATACTTGGGGTCACATACAACACATCATTATCTTTTGCAAACCACATTCAGGACATTAAAAACAAATGTACCCTACGTCAAGACTTAACACGCTTAGGGTACTAACAGGCACAAACTTTGGACACCAGCAGGAAACAACATCACTCATATACAAACAATATATTCGCTCAGTTATGGACTATGCTAGCCCTGTAGCCCATGCTGGGCACCCATATCTCAAACACACATAAACACCTTACAGACAATACAAAACAACGCACTTCGTATCATTACAGGATGCACTCAAACAACACCAATAGAACACCTGCACACAGAAACAAAAATACTGAAAGTTAGGGAACATTTAGACATGAGGGGAACACAATTCATGGCAGCAGCGACAACTAACCCACAACACCCTTGCCACTACATGTACATTATTGTACAATCATGCACCAACACCTCGCACCATTAAGGTAACACCAGAGAGACATTATAACCAAATACTCCATTCCATACCACGCCCCACAGACATCAGTACAGAAAACACATACACACACACACCTAACCCACAAAGCACTGACACGACTCGGACTGAATGCGGTCCTAGGTACGAAGCCGCCACCCATTAACAGGTCAGAAATCAGCCTGAGCAGATCGGATCGAGTTAACTTAGTACGATTGCGATGTGGACATCACCCCAACTTACGGACATATAAACACAGACTAGACAACTCCATAGACGACACCTACCACCAGTGCCAGGACACACCACAAACAATTGAACACATTATGACAGACTGTACTGCTCTAGCACAACAACGAACACAACACAACATCACTAGTGCGCTGAACCTCTGGTCCAGCCCGGAGAGGGCGATCGGTTACCATCGTGCCGCCGGCTTGCTCGATCAGGGTGGGCTGATCGGCTAAACAACAACAACAACAACCTGCCAAATATCTTACTGTAAATTTTAAATTTTTGTGCATCAGTAAAATTCACTGTAAATTTTTTCTTATACATAGATTTTTAAAACCATCACTGGAGGAATTTATATTTTATATAAACTTAAAAAGTGATACTATTATTTTAGGTAAATTTTATATTTTGCCACAAAATCATTAATAAATTAATTACCAGGAAGTTCATTAACATATAAATAATTTGAGTAGCAACTAGTTACTACTAAGAACTTTATAAAGAATGTTTAGGCTGCTTGCAATATTTTTTTTATTTTGGTTTAATAAGCTAGTATGTTCGGGATAAATATAGAGTTATTAATTATGACAAATTCGCTGTGCTTAAATATGAAGGGAGCTGTAATGTATCTGTTCAAACTGTTAAAAATCAATAATTTTGGATGAAATAATGAATACGGTAGCTATGAGATGTATGGAGAAAGATTTTATGGTCATAATTAATAGTAAATAGATAGTAAATAGCATATATTTTAGTTGGCTTGTGAATAAAAATCTGTAAGATTTTAAATAGTGTACGGGGTGGTAAACAATTATTGCACCCCCCCCCCCCCTGCACAGATGAAACTAATAGAGGTACAAAAAACTGATTGTTGCATCTTTTAGACAATTTAATTCTACGTCTAAACTAAACCAATCAGTAGTTGGTGTTGCCTCCTTGCGCTTGGCGGACGGCTTCAAGTCGGCAAGGGTAGGAGGTGAGAAGAGACTTGAAAAGGTCAGTGTCGTACTCAAGATTTCGGAGGATTGTTTCGATGTGCTGCGCCATGGTCCGGCGGCAGAATCGGGTGGCTGGTGGTTCAGCAAGCATCAGGGATTCCACTCAGTCCAGTGAATATAGATTTAATTCTCGTAACCTTTCCCAGTAATTTAGTTCTTTGCACCCATTGATCTTGGCTGTGAAGCTTCTCTGAACCCTTTCTAGCTGACTAATGTCTTCTTTTTTATATGAGAATGTTAGGACTGAGCAGTATTCCAACTTGGGTATGATCAGTGTTTTCAATAGAGGAATCATTATATTCCTATCCCTTCGTTTAAAAGTTCTCAGTATCTGCCCAGTTATTCTCTTTGCTCTGTTTACTGCTATCTTATTTTGTGTTTCAAATTTTGCATCATCAGTTATTACAACCCCTAAATCTTTTGCTTTAGAATTTCTCTGAATTTCCTGTCCATTTGGGGTATAGTATTCCATGGATTTTAGGTCCTCCCTTTTTCCATACCTTAACAGTTGAAATTTCTCAATGTTAAACTTCATATTGTTGTCTTCCGACCAAGTGTAGATTCTGTTCATGTCTGTTTGTAGAGATCCTATATCCTCTGGGTTTCTTATTTTTCTACTGATCTTTGTGTCATCGGCAAAGGATGTAACTGTGCTGTCTCTGGTAACGTCCTCAACTATGTCAGTTGGTATGATTATGAAGAGTAGTGGAGCTAATACTGTTCCTTGTGGTGCTGAGCTGAGGACCTCTGATTCTGATGAAGATATTCCTTGAACTGTAACGACTTGCCGCCGCTCACTCAGGAAATTATATATCCATTTCCCTACTTTTCCTGTTATTCTCATATATTTCAGTTTATGTATTATGATTCCATGGTCACACTTGTCCAACGCTTTGCCAGTCTATGTATCATAGTTTTCATTACTTTCCAGTGCATCACTAATGTTGTTGTAGTGTTCCATTAGTTGTGATAGGCATGATCTGCCTGACCGAAATCCATGTTGGTTATCATTTAATTTTCTCTGAGTTTCCAAAAAGTCATACAGTTTTCTCTAACTATTCTTTCAAATATTTTAGTGAGATGAGATGTAAGCGACACTGGCCTATAGTTTTTGGCCTCGGATCGATCTCCTCCTTTATATATTGGGACTATGTTCGCGCTCTTCAGGATGCCCGGTATTTCTCCCTTGTCTAGTGATCGTCTCCATATCCAATATAGGAGTTCAACGATTGCATTCTTGCAGTTTTTGATTAGTGTGCCATTCTATTTATCCGGTCCTGCCGCTGAGTGTGCTTTTAGTTTCCCCTATAGCTTGTGTAATATCATCCGTCGTAAAGTCGAAGTCCGTTATACTTTCCACTTACAGTTCTCCTTCAAATTAAACACGATATATATATATATATATATATATATTATATATATATATATATAGTATATATATATATATATATATATATATATATATATATATATACTGTGTGTATATATATATATATATATATATATATATACATTCAACTGCAAAGAACACGCAGTATAAATAACGTAAAGAACGACGCTTGTATAGGAGATATTCCGCGCAAGACGAGAGAGAGAGAACGAAACAAATGAAAAAATGAGGTAACCACCCGGGAATCGAACCCGGGATCTTCCGATTGCCGGTCAGAGGCGATACCATTACACCATGGGCCTCACTCTTCCAAATGCCGTAATTCTTCTACATACTCGCAGAAACCAATGCCCCAAGGGGCACCTCCCACATGCCGTAACATTATATACATTCAACTGCAAAGAACACGCAGTATAAATAACGTAAAGAACGACGCTTGTATAGGAGATATTCCGCGCAAGACGAGAGAGAGAACGAAACAAATGAAAAAATGAGGTAACCACCCGGGAATCGAACCGGGATCTTCCGATTGCCGGTCAGATGCGATACCATTACACCATGGGCCTCACTCTTCCAATGCCGTAATTCTTCTACATACTCGCAGAAACCAATGCCCAAGGGGCACCTCCCGCATGCCGTAACATTATATACATTCAACTGCAAAGAAAACGCAGTATAAATAACGTAAAGAACGACGCTTGTATAGGAGATATTCTGCGCAAGACGGTTTCTGCGAGTATGTAGAAGAATTACGGCATTTGGAAGAGTGAGGCCCATGGCGTAATGGTATCGCATCTGACCGGCAATCGGAAGATCCCGGGTTCGATTCCCGGGTGGTTACCTCATTTTTTCATTTGTTTCGTTCTCTCTCTCTCGTCTTGCGCGGAATATCTCCTATACAAGCGTCGTTCTTTACGTTATTTATACTGCGTGTTCTTTGCAGTTGAATGTATATAATGTTACGGCATGCGGGAGGTGCCCCCTTGGGGCATTGGTTTCTGCGAGTATGTAGAAGAATTACGGCATTTGGAAGAGTGAGGCCCATGGTGTAATGGTATCGCATCTGACCGGCATCGGAAGATCCCGGGTTCGATTCCCGGGTGGTTACATCATTTTTTCATTTGTTTCGTTCTCTCTCTCTCGTCTTGCGCGGAATATCTCCTATACAAGCGTCGTTCTTTACGTTATTTATACTGCGTGTTCTTTGCAGTTGAATGTATATAATGTTTGTTATTTTATTTATTTGTCGGGTTCGAAATCCCAGCTGAGCCGTGAACGGCCAAATTCTAAAGGGCAAGTTCTACCTAAAGCCCAAGTTAAGCTAAATTAAACTTTACGGATTTGAGATCCTATTAGGTCCTACCTCAGGGTAACCTCAGGGTTGCTGACTCGATGCGGGCCTACCTTAGACCTTAAATTACATGAACTTAAAAGGTAAACAAAAGGGTACTATTTTGTGGTCTTCTTTATGAACCTTGCACAACAACGCAACCTGGACTATTGCACGATGCAACAATCATGTATCTAAACAACCAAACTGAATTGCAAGAGAGCTCTCTATCAAACCACACCTTTACGTACAACCTTCCACAAACGAGTAGAAAAGACGCGCAGCGTCTCAAAATGATGCCAACAGTGTGACCAAACAATGATGCCACAAGAGCTCAAAATGCTAGCTCTAATAATTAATTTTTCACTAACCTTACAATTATGAGATGGATATATTACACACCTTAACTTAATATATATACAAGCAATGCTGCATCAATCAGCTTAGTCATCGTATCGCCTTGGGACAACAATGGTTCTTCCTCTTCTAGATTTCTAACACTCCCCACCGAAGAGGCATTGTTGTCATTACCTTCTCAAGTTAGCCAAGCCTTCTCATGAGGCTGTAATCAAATGTTTCATCTTGCTATCTGTGTTTTTGCTGATTTCTAAAGCATAGAGTTTTTGTATAGGTCTCTTTAACTTTCCTCCTGAAGTCTTTACCATGCAGACCTAACTAAATTGTCCTTTGCCAACAAACAACTTCAATTATGCCAAGCTTCAGCATTGCCTTGGTCTTTCATCCCCAATCATTACCACTTCTCCCACCTGATACAATTTGCATTGAGCCCTTTACCTTGCCTGATGGGTAATAATTGAGTTCTGGCAAGTATTCCATCTGCCACCTCTTCCATAACTGATCTTGTAGCTCTTCAAGGTACCTGAACCGTCGTGGTTAACTCTCCTTGAGGTGCTCTGGATGGGCTTCAAGTCTTCTGGCACACTGGGGTTTGATGTTAATCGTTACCACAAAGAAAATGATTTGGTGTCAATGGCCTGCATCCTGCCTACTGTTGTAAACAAAAGTGATAGGCTACTGTTCACCATTGCTTCTACTTCACATAAAACAGTAGAGAATTCTTCTTTGCTCAAATGAGCATTAGCTAAAAGTTTCTTTATGGACACTTTACACTTCTCACTAGCCTTTCCAAAATCCTCCCCCCATGGTGCTCTCTCAACAATAAACTCCCACTGTACCCCTTGGTGTGAAAGTATGATTGGAATCCTTCCTCTTTTAGCAAGGACCAAATTTCTTTGAGTTCCTTTGCAGCCTTTTTGAAGGTTTTTGCATTATCCGATTGATTTTATTTGGGAAACCCCTTCTGTTCACAAACCGTTTAAAGGCAAAAGAATACATCACTACTTAGTTGCTTACCAACTCCAAATGGATTGCTCTGGTGGTAGCACAGGTGAAAAGAATATATAACCTTGTTAGACTCCCTCGCTCATACACATAGACTGGCCCTGCAATCTACTCCCACTACATCACATGGGGCAGTATAGACACAACCGTTCTCTTGGAAGTGGAGCCACCTTTTCATAATAAGGCTTTGCACTCCAACGCTTGCAAACCACCATTTATGCAGACCTTTTCACTACTTGTCTAATTTTGAGAATCCCAAATTGTTGTCTAATCTCTATTATCACTTCTCTAACTCCAGCATGTAACAGCTTATGATGAGTATCCAGGATCAAAAGGTCCACAAAGTGCCCCCAGAAGGTAGCAAAATTGGATGTCTTTTCTCCTCTGGAAGCCCAGAAAACTGTATTCTACCTCCTACTCTCAATAAATCCTGATCCAAACACATCCAAACCCTTGAGCGCAGAATGTGTTGGTAGACCTGTAATGATGGCTGGTGAGCAATTCCCGCTCTTCACCAAATTTTTCCTTCTGCGCATATACCCCCAGTATTTCCTGGCTTGCCGAATCTCATTACTGTGAATTCCTTCCCTTCTTGTTTCTTCTCCTTAATGTTGTTGGTAAATCTATATATCCATGCTGTCACTCTTACAATCTTTTCAGACTGCTAATGTCCTCAAGCCTCAATATGGGTCCTGCTGCATAACTTGACAACTGTTCACAGCGCATTTCTCACCTCCACTCACCATGCTTCTTCAGCCTGGCATTCTCCTACAATAGGCCTGATTAGAAGCCAGTTTCACTTCCAAGTTTTAGCACTCTGGCCCATTCCACCACAAACTTGATTGTGAAGATCTTTCACCGAATTCCTCGTGTTGGTAATCAGCGGGGTTTTGGATGCCTGGACAATGCTTCCATTGCTTGGGATCTGTGTGCGCTTGAATTTCCTCCACCCTATTGGCAACAAATTGGTTTCCATTTCCTTGCCTGACTTCTTAACCAGTGCCAAACTATAGTGGAGTCTGTCCAATAATAGCTTGGAATTTCATAGAGGGCCAAAAGACTTTCGCACGTATTGCAAGCCGACTAGCAATAACGGCGCCCATCAATTCCAACCTTGGAACGAAAGCCTTTTCAAAGGTGCTACTCTACTCTTTGCAGCAACCAACCTGCAACTTACTTCTTCTTGCAATGCGCCTCTATATAATACAATTTGCATAGGCTTCCTCACTTGCATCCAAAATGTGCAGCTCCAAATGTCTGGACTATTGTTCAACTCTCCAAAGTACCATCTTGGGATTTCAATGTCTCCAAGATGTGCCAATTCTTTGAACCAATATTTCCACCTTACCACCATATGATCAGGTAACTCTTGGTCCAACCAAGTCCAATTTCCCAGAGGCTCTGAACCAAATTTTTTACTTTATCACAAATGGAGCCAGGAATCCAGAGGATCAAAGACCTTCGAAGCCAACTAAGAGCTGTACGTTTGTCCACCTTGTCTCATTCGGCCAGCTCTACTAAAGATTCCCATTGAAGGTAAACAAATCATCATCTTGCTGCCAAACGATGCCTAGCCCTTTGCGTCTATTGCCCAACTCCTTAATACCAGAATCCTCAATACTTTCTGCTGCATCAGGTACTACAGAGGAATGCCTCATAAACTCTTGTAATTGCGAATGATTGGTCTGCCATTTTTCTGGCTCCATGCCAGCCAGCCTCATTATGCTCTAGCCGCCATGAATATCTGTTTAGCCATTTCTGTATTATCCACGGAACATAGCAAATCATCAACATAAAATTTTTCCTTATGTGTTCAATAGTGTTAGGATAGACTTCAGAATATTTCTTAAAATGGTACTGCATAGTAGCTGCCAACAGAAAGGACTAGAGCTGAGGCCAAACAATACTGACTTCATTCTATATGCTTGAACCTTAGGTTCATTTTCCAGAACAAGTCTTCGTATCCACCACAGATACCCTTACTGCATCTCTGTCCTCTGGTTTTAACTTTCCGCAAAAAGCTTGCTTCACATCTGCAGTCAATGCTACTCTACCAAACCTGAATCTCAGTAACAGAAAATAAATCTGCATTTAAATTGGCCCAGCATCCAAACGTCATTCAAGGACACACCACCTTGTCCTTGGCTGAGCCATCAAAACTACCCTCAGTTTGGTGGTATTTTGTCTCGCCGTACCACTGCATGGTGTGCGATAATGTGCCTCCTGGCTCACCAGCTCACCTTGCACCCTTTCAGCATAGCCCTCCCTTACATAACTTAGGATGGCCTCATCGTATTCAATTAACAACTCCTCATTTTTTCTTAGCCTGTACAATGAAGTCTCCACCTCCGATTAGCTAGCTGAAGGTTTGAACCGGGTTTGCAAGAATCCTTCCATGGTAGGCCAACTTCATAGCAACCATCTCTAAAACCAATCCCTTTTTCAAAGTGCTCTAAAACATCATTGTTCACTGTACTTGCCTGGTTGTCCTTTATACCAATAGATTCAAGTTCCCAAAATGCTTTCAAATGCCTTTCCACCATGGCTGTTCTCCTCAATCTTAACAAGAGAGCCTTAACTTCCATTTCCTTGCAATAACCTACATGTAGCATCCAGCCTAGCTTACTTTCAATAGCTACTGGGGCCTTGAGATGTACGGACAATATTACCAGTGATGAAGTCCCATAATAGTCAGCTCCAATCAAAGACTAATATCTTCTGTTCCCTCAACTTATTATTGCCCAAATTAATTCCTTTAACTTGCAATTCTTGGACACATGCCATATCTAAACAAGTAGTGACTGGAGCACAAAGTTCCTCAATCTCTACAGCTTGACCTTGATAGTGGGACTTTGCGGTAACAACCCTTTAACCAGAACTTCTACCTTCTTAAATTGGTTCGGTTTTGAACGGAACCCCCAAACCCAGAAATTCTTAAATTTTCCCTCTTAAGTTCTTTAAACTTCAATTTTCTGGAAATTCGGTCTTAATAAAACTACACTCGCTACCACTATCAAACAACACTCTTACAGTAGCTTCTCCCTCATTCCCATTAATAAGGCTGCAGTTGTTTGCAATAATCCCCCTTTACTTTTACTCCCTTGCATAGCAGTGGCATGTGCCATGATGTCTCTACTTCTGGGGTAGGCCTACTAAGAGTGTTTCACACAATAATGGCTGATGCCTACCATGACATTTTTTGCACAAAATTTTAAACTTACAAACCTTGCTCTATGTATGACCTTTCAAAAAATTTAAACATGCTGTGGACTTAGTTACCCTGTCCTTTCTCTCCTCAAAGGGTAAGGCTTCAGCCACCTCACATTATATGACTTGTGGTTGCCTTCGCAAAATATACATTCCTTGATTCCCTTTAATTTATTCTCAGAGGAGGCATGTAGAGCTGATACTGTACCTGGGCTATTCCTTTTTGTGGAAACTTTGGTGCTGTGCCTGCCTTTGTCCTCTTGTTTACCATCCACTGTGCAAACTCAACTCCCTCTCGTCTTGCTAATTCTGTGCCTAAAAGACGACTTAACATCTGCTGAAGGGGGATGTACACATGTTCTGCAGAGTGTCCCCTACTTAATTCAAGCAAAATTGAGCTAGGCAATTTAGACTCCAGTGTAGGAACCAACATTATACCATACTTTCCATTCCTACACCCAAGTTGTCCAGAGACCTAGTTCTAATTTCAAATTCATCATATAACTGCCGTAACTCCTTGACACTATAGGATTATTAACAGGAGGTATAGTTAAAAGTGCACGGAGGTGGCTTTTAATTAAGATCTCTGGCTTACCAAAACCGTTTCTTTAATATATCCCAAGCCACATTATAATTAGCCTCTGTTAATGCTAATCCTGCTATAGTCTTTGCTGCCTCCCCTTCCAAGAGGGACCGCAAATAATTAAACTTCTCCACGGCACTTAACACTTGACTAGAATGAACTGCTGATTGAAAACTGTCTGCCCATCCTTGCCATTCCTGAATACTCCAGAAAATGTTTTGAGTACAAGCCTCGGTAATTGAACTACAGATCTGTTAACCTTAACTTCACAAGCATCATTTGTTGAGTGTTGTGTTCATTATTAGACCTGGTCTCTAACTGTACTGAGCTGCTAAATCTTTTGCTCGGAGGCCTACGTTAGTCATATCATCAATAATCTCTTCAAAGTAAATTATGTTATTTTCTATTTCATCCTCTTCTATAAGAGCCTCAATTTTTAACATTTACCTCACTTAGAGCAACCTTTTTAGTTTCTAATATGGCAAGCTTCGCAGTCACTAAGCGTAATCCTCTTGCTCTATGGCAGAATCTATAGTGGCAATGACCTTTGTAATTAGACCTTTGTAGGCACTTCTCCTTTTTTTAAATTTGTTCAATTCAGATGCACTCATCTTCAATGTAACACCCTTGGGCTCAATACCAAATGAGCTGAATTGGCAGAAATACTTAACCAAACTGATCAAACGCAAATTTTACTTTCAATAAAACTGAATTGCTGAGTGGGGTACTAACCAAACACAGTATGGAATACCAAATTTTCCACCCCAGGACCTTAATTCAATAATGACCCAAAATTAACCAAACCAGAAAAAATATAGGCCAAAAAACGACCGACGACTGGCCAAGTTTCGCATTGGGCGACAAACTTTACCCTGGGACCTTAATTCAATAATAACCCAAAATTAACCAAACCGGAAAAAAGTAGGCCAAAAAACGACAGACGACTGGCCAAGTTTCGCAATTGGGCGACCAAACTTTTTACCCTGGGACCTTAACTCAATAATAACCCAAAATTAACCAAACCGGAAAAAAAGTAGGCCAAAAAACGACAGACGACTGGCCAAGTTTCGCAATTGGGCGACCAAACTTTTTACCCTGGGACCTTAACTCAATAATACTCAACCCGTCTAGGCCTAACTTGGGATACAATTTGCACAATCAGAACTTTGCCGAAAAATGGTCACTGACTCAGTCTTGGGGTAGAAATCCGGTTCTGAAGGACCATGTTATTTTATTTATTTGTCGGGTTCGAATCCAGCTGAGCCGTGAACGGCCAAATTCTAAAGGGCAAGTTCTACCTAAGCCCAAGTTAAGCTAAATTAAACTTTACGGATTGAGATCCTATTAGGTCCTACCAGGGTAACCTCAGGGTTGCTGACTCGATGCGGGCCTACCTTAGACCTTAAATTACATGAACTAAAAGGTAAACAAAAGGGTACTATTTGTGGTCTCTTTATGAACCTTGCAACAACAACGCAACCTGGACTATTGCACGATGCAACAATCATGTATCTAAACAACCAAACTGAATTGCAAGAGAGCTCTCTATCAAACCACCTTTACGTACGACCTTCCACAACGAGTAGAAAAGACGCGCAGCGTCTCAAAATGATGCCAACAGTGTGACCAAACAATGATGCCACAAGAGCTCAAAATGCTAGCTCTAAATTAATTAATTTTTCACTAACCTTACAATTATGAGATGGATATATATACACACCTTAACTTAATATATATACAAGCAATGCTGCATCAATCAGCTTAGTCATCGTATCGCCTTGGGACAACAATGGTTCTTCCTCTTCTAGATTTTCTAACAATGTTACGGCATGCGGGAGGTGCCCCCTTGGGGCATTGGTTTCTGCGAGTATGTAGAAGAATTACAGCATTTGGAAGAGTGGGGCCCATGGTGTAATGGTATCGCATCTGACCGGCAATCGGAAGATCCCGGGTTCGATTCCCGGGTGGTTACCTCATTTTTTCATTTGTTTCGTTCTCTCTCTCTCGTCTTGCGCGGAATATCTCCTATACAAGCGTGATTCTTTACGATATATACACTGCGTATCAAATTATTAGCCACTTTGCGCTCATCCATTGAATTCGTCAAGGTCACTCACAGTCATTGAATGTCACGACACTGAATGATGGCGACACCTATCTGCGTATACAGTATTAAAATCATTTCGTTCTGCGCAAACGTAACAAACGGCGGTCATTTGTATGAATTAGCAACGACTTTGGTGTCTCAAATTATTAGCCAGGTGCCAAATAAGTGTGTGATTATGGGTCGCAAAGGTGATTTAACCTCTGCTGAGAAGTCCACCATCGTCTCTGAGCTGGCAAAGGGGAAGACAACCCTGGAAATATAAAAATCCTGGGAAGATATCACCGCACAGTGAAGAGATTCGTCGAGGCTCATGGTGCTGTCCGTTCGAGGGCTGACAAGGTGTGTCGAGGACAGTTTCTTGACGTACCTTGTCTCGTATCAAGCGTGAAGCTGTGATAAACCCGTGCTGACCAGTGATGAACTTTTCAAACGTTGTGGCAAGGAAAAAGTGTCGAAAGCTATCAGATGTCGCATCCTGAAAGAAGGTAGCCAAGCACGTCAAGCCTGTTACAAGGCCTCCTCTGAAGGTAGTTCATAAGCAGAATCGACTGAAATGGTAGAGGACTACATGAAAATTGATTTTTCAAAAGTCCTCTTCACTGACGAATGCTGTGCTACCCTCGACGGACCAGATGGATGGAGCAAGGGTTGGGTAACAATTGGAGGGAACCGTCCTCATCGTTGAGACACCAGCAAGGGGAGGTGGCATCATGTTTTGGGCAGGCATTGTTGGAGGTATGATGGTTGGCCATGGAGAGTTCCAGACGGCGTTAAGATGACTGCCAATGCCTACGTTGCCTTCTTAAAGGAAAACCTTCTACCGTGGTTCAAGAAGCAGAGGGTCACATCAAGAGAACGCTGGTGTTTATGCAGGACAATGCACCCTCACACTCGGCTAAGAAAACTACGGAATATCTGCAGCAATTAGGCTTCTCTGGCTCTCGATTAATGAAGTGGGCAGCGTGTTCCCCGATCTCAACCCGATTGAAAACATGTGGAGTCTCCTGAAGAGGCGAGTTTATCGAGATGGACGGCAGTTTTCGAGTAAGGATACACTCTGGGAGGCTGTTGTGGATGCTGCTCGTACCATTTCATCAGATGAGATCCTCACCTTGACGAATTCAATGGATGAGCGCCTCAGGAAAGTTCTTTCAAGTGGAGGATCGTACATCCATTATTAACAACCTTATGAGGTCATTTTGATATTATTATGTTCATTATTTCCATATTTATGATGATTTCTTTCTTTGTACATTGAATATCCAATTAAAAAACACTTTAATGTTTGTTTAAATGTGTTTTCATTATACCTGGCTATTAATGTGAGACGCTGTATTTCAGCTTAAATTATTTAAATTGTTGCCATATCCATACTTATGAACATAACTCCATAAAAATGTACACAGACAACGTTGATACACATGAGCAATATATATTCAGGATCGTACAAGGTTGATTGCGCGATTTCTCAGAAATTTCAAAATTTGCAAAGTGGCTAATAATTTGATACCCAGTGTATATATATATATATATATAGAGAGAGAGAGAGAGAGAGAGAGAGTTACAAGGAAAAGAAGTACCTCAAAAGGCCTTGCGGCCCATACCGAGGAGGTACCAATGGCAACGGGTGCCAGGGAAAATTTTGTGAAAGTTTATTTTCTTTCAACTATCCTAGCAGTAGTAGAAAACTGGATAGAAAAGTAGAAGGCTCTCTCCCCACCCTCCGCTCCCTCCCTGCCAGAGGCAGGTACGGAAAAAGGTTGAAGAAAATACCTTGACCCTGGAAAAGTAGCCAAGGAAATTTTACAGGAAAGTGGAGAATATATAAATAGCTCTATATTTAGCTTGCTCACAGAGACACCGAGCAAGCGAACTCCTGCAGAGTTTTCTGAGGTTTTAATCTTAAACTATGAGTGTGTTCAGTACTTGTCTAGCCTATTTTTAAACAGATTTACACTTTGACTGGAAACAACCTCTGAGGGAAGTTGGTTCCAGATATTAACTATTTTAGGAAAAGAAATTTCCGCAGACTGAGGTCCTAAATGTCTTTACACACTCAAATAGTGTGCAAGATTTCGTCTACCCTTTTCTTGAACTGATCCACAGAGGAACTGTTCACAACTTCCGAAGGTAACCTGTTCCATGTGTCACAGATCTTATACGTAAAGTAATTCCCACACCACTAGTCCTAAACCGTTTCAAATCCAACTTCCAACCGTTGTTGCGAGTTGGGTTATCATTTAAACTAAACATACTTCTAAAATCGACATCGTTGAACCCGCGTAAGAGCTTGAAAACCTCGATCAGTTGACCGCGCAGCCTCCGAGTTTCAAGCGAAAACAAGTTCAGGGCGCGTAACCGTCGATTGTAGCCCCTATGCCTAACGGAAGGGATTAACTTTGTGGCCCTCGCCTGCACTCGCTCCAGCCTCTCAATATCTTTCCTGAGGGTGGGCGACCAGAACTGCACAGCATACTCCAGGTGCGGCCGAACAAGGGAATTGTACAGTGAGAGCACAATCTCCTTGTTCCGAAACTGAAATTGCCTCCTGATATAACCCAATAGTTTCTGGGCTTTCTTTCCACTTCTACGCACTGTTTCGTAACTTAAGGTCGCTGCTAATTAGCACACCCAAGTCCTTTTCTAAATCAGTCACCTCGATATTACTACCCAACATCGAGTAGTCCGACTTGGGATTGTCGTAGCCAATGTGCATCACTTGCATTTACCCAAGTTAAACGGCATTTGCCATTTTTCGGACCACTCTCCTATCCTACCTAGGTCCGCACGCAGTTCCTCGATCGCTTCGGGCGTCCCAACATTGGCCCAAGCTTGGTGTCATCAGCGAATTGGCGATCCGACTGACGATGCCACCGTCGATATCATTTATGTAAATGATAAACAACAGCGGCCCCAAAACGGAACCCTGAGGAACCCCACTAGTGACCGAGGCCCAACCGAACTAGCACCTTTAATTACAACCCTCTGCCGCCTATTCTTCAGCCAGTTTCAAGCCCCTACCTATTTCCCCACTGATACCCAGCGCGCGCACTTTCGCCATTAGCCGGCGGTGAGGTACCTTATCAAAGGCTTTCTGAAAGTCGAGATAAAGTATATCAGTCGCCCTACTCTTATCGTACTCACCCACATGACGTGGAAAAACTCGAGCAAGTTGGTGAGACACGACCTATGCCGTCTAAACCCATGTTGGGAGTCCCCAAGCAGCTTGTGGGAATCCAAATGGTCAACGATCCTATCCGCTATTATCCCCTCTAATAATTTACCTACAACTGAAGTGAGACTAATGGGACGATAGTTCCCTGGACTTTCGTGATCCCCTTTCTTAAAGATAGGGGTCACGTTAGCTTCCCTCCAGTCACCAGGCACCTGGCCCGTCTCCAACGATTTGTTGAAGACTGTAGCCAGGTGGGGAGCCACCTGGTCGCGCACCTCCCGCAACACTCTGGGGAGAAACTGGTCTGGCCCAGGAGCCTTAAACGCGCTCAGTTTGTCTATTCTATCGGCAACGACTGTCGCGGTACATCGAACATTATCCAGGCCAGCACCTTCGTGCCTCACACCTGGCTCGGGGATGATGCGGGTGTCCTCCCTGGTGAACACTACCGCAAAGTACTCATTAAGCACATTGGCAATGTCCGCGTCCGAGGTCCGCAGAACGCCGCTTCCGTCCTTTACGGACCTATCATGCTTCTAATGGGCTTTCTACTATTAACATAACTGAAGAACTCCTTAGGGTTCCCCTTGCAGAGGCTTGCCACCCGTAGTTCTTCGTTACGTTTCGCTAGCCTAACCTTCCCTTCACTTCCTTACACAGGCGGACATACGCTAAAGTGTTCTCATGGGAACGCTTGGCCTTCGCCCTCCTATACGCTACTTTCCTATTTCGGATAGCCGAAGCAATGTCACGATTGAACCACTTAGGCTGCGTTGAAGCAGGGGTGACCGGTTTTGAGGGTATGCCAGCAGACTGCAGCACCATAAACTCGTCCCGGAATGCACTCCACACTCCCTCAACATCGCTGCCGACCTCTAACCCCATATCTCCTACGCTATCCCTGAGACTAACAAAGTTCGCCCGCCGGAGATCGAGCTTACTGCCTCTCGAGTTACTACGCTTCACCCGAGGGACGCACACACGGAACCTAATAAGACTGTGATCACTCCAGCCCAACGATTCGTCAACGGTGAGGCCAGTGACGAGGTTGTCTTCGGTCGTGAACACTAAGTCTAGAACGCTTTCGCCTCGTGTAGGCTCGTTGACCCACTGAGTGAGGAAGTTCTCATCAGCAAAGTCAACTAGCCTCCTCCCTTCAGCATCGGCAGTCCTGTTTTCCCACTTTATGCCGCGACAGTTGAAGTCTCCTAAAACTACACACACCCTATCCCCTAGCAGGCTACTGAGTTCGGTGTACAGGGCTGTATCCTCCTCGAGGAGGAGATGCGGAGGTCTGTACACCAAGATTAACCTATAGTTCGTCCCTCCCACGTTCAGATCGACGCCAAGCAGCTCCCGTTCCGACCGGAACTGGCAGTCAACCTGACTCAACGTGTCTCTGACGTATATTAGTACCCCACCCCCCTCCACACGGGTGCGGTCTTTGCGAAACATTCTATACCCGGGAATTTCGAACTCCCCAACGTAGTCCCTACGATCAGTATGAATCCAGGACTCGGTGATAGCAACGATATCCTGGTATTCTGATGCTAAGAGCGCCCGTAGCTCGCAAACTTGTTCCTAATTGACCTAGCATTAAAAAGCATTGCACGGAGGGAGCCTTCCCTATTCTGACCGCCCCCTAGCACGACCCGTTTCCCGAACAGCCAGGGCTGTCGGGAGTTGAAGAGCCCCTCACTAACGAGGGGCAACTTCCGCAGGAGACTGAGCCCCTCCAACGTAGGAGGAGGGTCACCCACCTGTACTTCGACGCACCCTTCAGTTGAAGGTACGTCCGCCACCGGCTCATCCTCATCTCTCCCGGTGGGGGCCCATCATCTCTCCCCGGACTCGACCTCACCATTCTGTATAGGTGCCGGTCGAGCAGCGCGCCGAGCAAACCTTTACCCTTGTTATTGAGGTGGACACCATCCCTCTGGTAAAGGTCCCCACCTACCCGAAAATGCATCGAAGGGGTCAATAAACTTCACGCCCAGCGGAACGCACAAGTCTTGTACCCTCTCGTTGATGCCAATGACCTTACTGAGCGCGTGGTCACTGGCATTCATTCGCGGTAAAATACCCATTAACATTCACCTGTCTGTCTTCAGTTTTAGATCATCCGCAAGAGACATGATCTCGGTGATGATCCCTTCTGTAAGACCTACCCCACCGCCTTTGAGGAACAGGTCATTGCCACCAGCGTGGACAACGATCGCAGTCCTCCGACTAGCCACGCGCACCTTCTCTACCTCCTTCCTTAAGTGCGCCGTTCCCCTCCCAGGTAAGCACCTTACCTTCCTCCCATCCCGGTTTGCAGAAGCAAAGTACTTCTCCTGGCCCCTGATCTGCGAGTCCCCAATCAAAACGGTGTCTTCCTCCTTCGAGCACAGGAGACTAAAGCGGTTAGAGGTCTTGATAGGGGCAACTGGGGTCTCAGGCTTCGGCTTCGCAGCCTTCTTGCCCGAGACCTTTCGAAACCCGTCGCCACCCATACACGCAGTTACACCACCCGACCCACCCCGACAGGTAGCTACATCCTTCGGTTTCTTTGGGCCATCAGCAGGCCCTTCCCACCCTTTTTCTTCATTGGCCCCTGCCCACCCTTCTCTATCGATCCCTTCCCACCCTTCTCTATCAGCCCCTTCTTTGAGCCCTCCCTTGTTCTAGATACTTAATCTTACAGTTTGAATCTGCTGGTGTGTTTTTAATTTGATCTTGTCCACTGGGTTGGATTTCCAGTGCTACGACCCTAGCTTCAAGCTTTTTTACTAATTCCTTTAGCTCTTTAACTTCCTTTTCGTGGTTGTCTCTAAGTTTCAAAACAAACATACACTAAGGGATGTGATATCGCTGATACTACCCTCTGGAAGTCTAGCACCAATGATTAACTTTACATTTAAAGCATTCTGCTTTCAATTTAGCTGGCCCTGCCATATTTTCTCTTTTTGTTTTGTTTTTTCTGAATACTCTGAATAAGATAAGCGTTCTAGCAATGAAAACTATCCAAAACGTTATGACCAGTATATAAAAAAGGGGGGGGGGGGTGAATTCATCCCGCGCGTAGACGCATCCGCCTTTTTGCAAGTGACGTTCATTCCTTCCAGAAGACTACACCTCTCCTGCTGCCGCACCGACCAAAGGTCTCCCCAGGGCCGACCGTCCCAAACGTGTCGCAGCTACCAACTGACAAACACTCGCGACGCAAGCGTCACGGATTTTCCGCCAGTAGCGACAGCGAGATGCAGCCCCTTACTAAGTCTTACTAGTCACTCACAAGCGGCCAGACTCTTAGAATCCAGTGTTCAAGGGATATCCACCAGACCCAGAGGCTACGCCCGAGACTTTCGCTGGCCTGGCAGCCAGCTGGGCAGTAAAGCTCTCTCACCTCAGAGCAGTACAGCCAAGCACCAAGAGAGAAAGAGAGAGTTACAAAGAGTTACAAGGAAAAGAAGTACCTCAAAAGGCCTTGCGGCCCATACCGAGGAGGTACCAATGGCAACGGGTGAAAGGGAACTTTTGTGAATTTTTTTTCTTTCAACTATCCTAGCAGTAGTAGAAACTGGATAGAAAAGTAGAAGGCTCTCTCCCCACCCTCCGCTCCCTCCCTGCCAGAGGCAGGTACGGAAAAAGGTTGAAGAAAATACCTTGACCCTGGAAAAGTAGCCAAGGAAATTTTACAGGAAAGTGGAGAATATAAATAGCTCTATATTTAGCTTGCTCACAGAGACACCGAGCAAGCGAACTCCTGCAGAGTTTTCTGAGGTTTTAATCTTAACTATGAGTGTGTTCAGTACTTTGGCTAGCCTATTTTTAAACAGATTTACACTGACTGGAAACAACCTCTGAGGGAAGTTGGTTCCAGATATTAACTATTTTATAGGAAAAGAAATTTCCGCACCTGAGGTCCTAAATGTCTTTACACACTCAAATAGTGTTCAAGATTTCGTCTACCCTTTTCTTGAACTGATCCACAGAGGAACTGTTCACAACTTCCGAAGGTAACCTGTTCCATGTGTCACAGATCTTATACGTAAAGTAATTCCCACACACACTAGTCCTAAACCGTTTCAAATCCAACTTCCAACCATTGTTGCGAGTTGGGTTATCATTTAAACGAAACATACTTCTAAAATAGACATCGTTGAACCCGCGTAAGAGCTTGAAAACCTCGATCAGTTGACCGCGCAGCCTCCGAGTTTCAAGCGAAAACAAGTTCAGGGCGCGTAACCGTCGATTGTAGCCCATATGCCTAACGGAAGGGATTAACTTTGTGGCCCTCGCCTGCACTCGCTCCAGCCTCTCAATATCTTTCCTGAGGGTGGGCGACCAGAACTGCACAGCATACTCCAGGTGCGGCCGAACAAGGGAATTGTACAGTGAGAGCACAATCTCCTTGTTCCGAAACTGAAATTGCCTCCTGATATAACCCAATAGTTTCTGAGCTTTCTTTTCCACCTCTACACACTGTTTCGTAAACTTAAGGTCGCTGCTAATTAGCACACCCAAGTCCTTTTCTAAATCAGTCACCTCGATATTACTACCCAACATCGAGTAGTCCGACTTGGGATTGGCGTAGCCAATGTGCATCACTTTGCATTTACCCAAGTTAAACGGCATTTGCCATTTTTCGGACCACTCTCCTATCCTACCTAGGTCCGCACGCAGTTCCTCGATCGCTTCGCGCGTCCCAACATTGGCCCCAAGCTTGGTGTCATCAGCGAATTTGGCGATCCGACTGACGATGCCACCGTCGATATCATTTATGTAAATGATAAACAACAGTGGCCCCAAAACGGAACCCTGAGGAACCCCACTAGTGACCGAGGCCCAACCCGATCTAGCCCCTTTAATTACCCCCTCTGCCGCCTATTCCTCAGCCTTTTCAATCCACCTACCTATTTCCCCACCGATACCCAGCGCGCGCACTTTCGCCGTTAGCCGGCGGTGAGGTACCTTATCAAAGGCTTTCTGAAAGTCGAGATAAAGTATATCAATAGCCCTACTCTTATCGTACTCACTCAACATGACGTGGAAAAACTCGAGCAAGTTGGTGAGACACGACCTATGCCGTCTAAACCCATGTTGGGAGTCCCCAAGCAGCTTGTAGGAATCCAGATGGTCAACGATCCTATCAGCTATTATCCCTTCTAATAATTTACCTACAACTGAAGTGAGACTAATGGGACGATAGTTCCCTGGACTTTCGTGATCCCCTTTCTTAAAGATAGGGGTCACGTTGGCTTCCCTCCAGTCACCAGGCACCTGGCCCATCTCCAACGATTTGTTGAAGACTGTAGCCAGGTGGGGAGCCACCTGGTCGCGCACTTCTCGCAACACTCTGGGGAGAAACTGGTCTGGCCCAGGAGCCTTAAACGCGCTCAGTTTGTCTATTCTATCGGCAACGACTGTCGCGGTACATCTAACACTATCCAGGCCAGCACCTTCGTGCCTCACGCCTGGCTCGGGGATGACGCGGGTATCCTCCCTGGTGAACACTCCCGCAAAGTACTACTATTAACATAACTGAAGAATTCCTTAGGGTTCCCCTTGCAGAGGCTTGCCACCCGTAGTTCTTCGTTACGTTTCGCTAGCCTAACCTTCGCCTTCACTTCCCTACACAGGCGGACATACGCTTCAGTGTTCTCGTGGGAACGATTGGCCTTCGCCCTCCTATACGCTACTTTCCTATTTCGGATAGCCGAAGCGATGTCACGATTGAGAGAGAGAGAGAGAGTTACAAGGGGTTACAAGGAAAAGAAGTACCTCAAAAGGCCTTGCGGCCCATACCGAGGAGGTACCAATGGCAACGGGTGCCAGGGAAAACTTTGTAAAAGTTTATTTTTCTTTCAACTATCCTAGCAGTAGTAGAAAACTGGATAGAAAAGTAGAAGGCTCTCTCCCCACCCTCCGCTCCCTCCCTGCCAGAGAGAGAGAGAGAGAGAGACTTCTGATTTAGCTTTGTGTAAATAACTGTACATTTTTACGAATACATAAATTAATAAATGGATGAGACACTTGGGAGATCTTTGCTTACATGGAATAGACGAATGAGTGCGCAAATATAAAGAATTGTATTCTCCTCTTTTCGAGATAACCTAAATACTTGTACAGAAATAGACTGCGTCACAATTTCAAAATATTTTTAATCACATTGCGTCTACCGAGACAGAAACAATTTCTTCAAATGAAATAAAAAATTACTGCTGAGCGAGAAAGTCCTCTACCTAAAAAATTTATACTTAATCCTATGACTAACCCTGTTTTATTTGTTTCTCTGGTCCGTTTCAAAACATCGCTTACTCGGTTAGAAATAATGGTCAAAGACTTCACCTGAAAAACTTGTCATGCTGGCCAATTCAGCTAAGAAAACTGTAATTAAACTACAAAAATTAAACGTTATTCCAAAACATTGTGTATTTGACGACCTGCCGGCGTATATATATATATATATATATATATATATATAACTTGGTTGAATGGTTTGTTCTTAGGGAAGCGTAGCTTAGCGAGGAATAGGAGGACGAAAAGATGGTACATGTTTATTTAGAGACGTTTCTGAAGAGTTCAATTTCCATCATCAGCGCTAAAAAGTTTAAAAACAAATAGAAATAAATAAGTATAATAAACAAAAACGAACAATAAATATATGTAAAGAACGACGCTTGTGTAGAAGAGCGTTCCGCACAAGATGAGGAGGGAGAACAAGCAAATGAAAAATGAGGTACCCGGGTTCATTTCCTGGGAGGTACCTCATTTTTCATTTGCTTGTTCTCCCTCCTCGTCTTGTGCGGAACGCTCTTCTACACAAGCGTCGTTCTTTACATTAATTATACTGTGTGTTGTTTGCAGTTATATATATATATATATATATATTATATATATATATATATAAGCAAACAACCACAAGGAAAAGGAAACACAAAGTCCGAGCGCTTTCGTGATATATTCACATTATCAAGGAGGAACATCCTCCTTGATAATGTGAATATATCACGAAAGCGCTCGGACTTTGTGTTTCCTTTTCCTTGTGGTTGTTTGCTTATTAATAAGGTCACGTGTTATTTTGTGATTTCAGTGCATATATATATATATATATATATATATATATACAGGGTCCGCAAAAAAAAAAGGAGCATGACGAAAATGTTTACTGTACATTTATTTTTACACATAATGACAAATAACTTATTTTAGGCAAATAAGCAACAAACTAAGTTAGTACCAAATTTCATGTCAATACGTCAAAAATTAAAGAAAATATAAAAGTTTTACTACAACATGTCATATAATTTTACAATTTCCAAAGAAAACGAAATTATAAGACTAAAAAAATTGTTCGATATGTTTGCCATAAATGTTTACTGTACATTTATTTTTACACATAATGACAAATAATTTATTTTAGGCAAATAAGCAACAAATAAACTAAGTTAGTACCAAATTTCATGTCAATACGTCAAAAATTAAAAAAAATATAAAAGTTTTACTACAACATGTCATATAATTTTACAATTTCCAAAGAAAACGAAATTATAAGACTAAAAAAATTGTTCGATATGTTTGCCAGAAACCTCTACAACCCTTCGTAATCGGGGCTAAATTGATCTATAGCTTTATCTACTTGATCTTGGATAATTTCTTCCCATTTTTGTACGATAACTTCTTTCAAATGTTCGACATTTCGGATCTTATGCTTGTACACTTTCTCAGCCAACATTTCCCATATTCCGTAGTCTACGGGATTCAAATCTGGACTATTAGGGGGCCAATCTTTTGGGTAAAGCAATTCAGGAACATTATTTTCTAAAAATTCAATAGTTGACTTAGCGGTATGCGCCCGAGCGCCATCCTGTTGGAATAAGAAGTAACCATTATTCGCCAATCGTCTCATTTCGGGCAGCATTTGTTCCAACAAAGTTTTAGTGTAATAGCGGGCGTCTACTTTGATGTTTGGCTCTACGAAAAAAACAGATGTCTTGCCTAGTTTAGACACACCGACCCATACCATTACGCTGGCAGAAAAATGATTACGGGTAGCATAAAGTCTATCATCTGGTATTTCATTTTTACGATTAACTCTTGAATACACTCTGTCATTTTGGGAATTTCGCGGTGGTTCTACCGTAAACTTCTTTTCGTCAGTAAAAAAGCCGAGGTCTACTTTTTCGGGAGTGATATTTCTTAACATGCGTTCAGAACAAACAACTCTTTTCTGTTCGTTAATTTCAGTTAATTTCTGCCCGTGTATCCGTTTATAAGGTTTTAGTTCAAGGTCGTTTTTAATAATGTTTCTGACGCTACTTTCGGATATGCTCAACTCATTAGCAATTCTTGACGGTGTCACGTGAGTCCCTGGTCTGCCTTCTTGACTACAAATTCTTAGTTCCACATCTCTGATGTTTTCTTCGGTTCGAACTGATCTTGGCCTCCCGCTTCCTTGTTTCCTTTCAGTACTTTCAGTTTCGTCGATTTTTCTTAACAGCTTGTCCAAACCTCCTTTCGACCATGGTTTATTCGGAAACTCTTGTAATAATTTTATTGCGCCATAATTTTTATCAAGTCTATAATGTTTTATTAATATTTTATCTTCTTTAGAAAAGGGCATATTATCATTTTTATTGATTAAAATTATTTAGGCATCTGAAAAAAATAATTTAAAATGAGAAAAACATTAAATTTTTAAGTGGAAATTCATTTTTTTAGTCATTGCACGTTTGTGGGCATAAAATCTTTATTTTATGACCGATTTTGATGAAATTTCTTTTATACAACTCTGGGCTCTTTTATCTTTAGCTAGATATATAACATTTAAGGGTCCGGCAAAAAATGCGGGCGTGAGAGCAATTTTCGTGATGCTCCTTTTTTTTTTGCGGACCCTGTATATATTATATATATATATATATATCAGGTAGTAAGCGGTAAACCTTAAAAGTGTATGCCACGACACCATTCACTTTGTGATAAAAATGCCTAAACCGTATTAAATACATATGTATATGAAAGAAGCTTCAAATTTTACAGGTGAATAATTAACCACATAATAACAAGTTTCACATGATATGATTTAGCGCATGCTTCGTCGCAATAGACCCGCTCGACCGGCAAAGTTGAGCGGCATGTCTTTGTACGAGTGGTACGCCTTCATACATATATCTTTTGAGAACATGTACTAAAATTGATGCCATGTCTTAACGTCGCAATATATATACACACATATATATATATATATTGATGAATGGTTGGTTCAGTCATTCACAATCTCACTTAAATCTGTATCTATATATATTATGTATATTAGCGTATATATTTGGTAATAATGTGAGTATGTGTGTATAATATGTGTTTCTGCATTACTACTGTAAAATGTTTGAAATGAATAACATGCCATATGATTCGTTTGCTCTCTTATCCAATTGGAAACATTTTCTTATCTATACGTTACGTGTGATTGTGGAATATCTAGATGTGATAGGAAACAATTATTATTACAATTGCTACCATATTTAATTATTTAAATTACCGTTCAAATTCGATTTCACACAGTAAGTCCTACATTTTCTGCCAAGTGCCGTTTTCTGTATTTGTGTTCTTCCAGGAAGATCTAAAATTATGTTATGTGGAGGAACAAATGGATGGGGCACTGTCCTCTGCGGCCGGAGTCTGTAAATTTACTGTATATGTTTCTTTGCCTAACTATTAAGTTATTCCAAGGTTTCTTTATAGTATTTCAGAGTGTAAGGCTGTAGGTTTGTATCTAATGTATTAATAACTATGGATACTAGTGAGGTTAGAAGCAGAACCGTTATGTTTAACTGAGTTTAGCTATAATTTACTAAATTTTACTTAATCTATTTATTGTAGGCGTAGTTTATCCATTTATATTACAACCTTTAACCAGTTTCCTTGTATATCATAACTAACGTATTCATTATTTCTACTAAAATGTATGAATCGAAATAAATAAATATTTTAAGCATTCTTTATAAAAGTTCTTAGACAGTTTATACTCGAAAAAAGACACCGATAAATTAGAAGCCAAAATGATGTATCGACTGTGTACGTATAATGAGGTGCAAACACAATGGACTTATTCGTTCCCCAAAAACGCGCCGTTTCGGGGAATACCAGCCAAGGTGTCTTTAGACATGAAGTTATTCTTGAATATGGCAAAACACAATGATGCGATCGTAGTTGCGGCTTGTAGTGGATCACAGTTGAAACGGGCGAAGTACAGTTGCCCGCATATATAATGTTCCTCGCCTCACAGACGACTCCATACATGTGGCAACGCCGCAATGATAGTCAAGGTACCCCAACTGGGAGGAAGGTGGGGTGGAGGGGGGACAACCTAGTCCAACAGCATATAACACAGACATATACCTTTGGTAACCTTTGGTTTGCTTCCACCCGAATTATTTATTCTGACGAAGGTCAAGCTTTTCACTCCACCTTAGACCTACAGTTTAACGTGGAATCCGAACCATGCCCCACCAGCAGCCCAACGTCTTAACCATTAGGCCGGCGGTTCTCAACAGGGGGTCCGTCAGTTGACTAGATTATATTCAGTGGATCACCTGAAGATCTAGGCCCCAAGCCTTCTTTAGTTAGCTTTATAAGGTTAGGTCGTGATATTTTCGTTAGGTTAGTTAGCCTTATAAGACTAACTAAAGAAGGCTGGGGGCCCTGATCTCCAGGTGATCCTATTCAGTAAAACAATTTTTTTCCCTTTTTTTGTGGTGGCTAATTTTGACCTCTAACCGATAACATTTTCGGTTATTTGAAACTTTAAAGTTGTTTTTTTACGACCATCTTATGTTTCCAATTCATGAACTGCGAGTTTTTGGCACAAATGAGCCCCTTCCCTGTTTTTATGTTGTTGTTTTGTGTCAACAGAACAGTGGTAAGTTTTACGGATTTTTATACATTTTCACTCCGACTTTGAAGTATACAGTAAATCAAGACTAAAAACTATACTAATTTGAATACCTCAATTTGTCTATATGCTACTTAATCATAATGCAAAAAATAATTCTTGGGGAGGGGGCCCCCAAAATATCAAGATTTTTATAAGGGGTCCGCAGTACAAAAAAGGTTGAGGAACGCTGCACTAGGCCACCCAGGGTACCCATTTATCTGCCAACCACTTTCTTTATTGTGTGGAAGGATGAACAGCTGGGTTTTGCTGCGCGCCGGCTGCCGTCACTGGGTCTCGATCCCGGGGCCGATGGATTCGTAGTCAGCAACGCTAACCATTACACCACCGAGGCGCATCGCCATATACTGTATATCTAAAGGACAATTGAGTGTGCAGTCATTGACATACAGGTAATTACAATGTAATGTCTGTGTTCATAAAGATAAACAATTAATATGATCGTGAACAGCGTTGAACTCCGTGTAGTTTACTAGTCTTATTCAGTAACTAGCAAAGCGACTCAACGTACCCGGGTGGAAGTTGAACGCTATATACTCGTATATACAATACTGTGTATATATAACCTTTCAACTTTTCAAATGTTCCGCGCGATGATTTCTCATTTCACCTAAAATCTTGTATTTACGAACATTTCGGTACAAATTTACCTTTTGGCAAGCCATCTAATTCTCTCATACGTAACCATGCACACAACAATAACCGCCCAGTTTCACAGTCTAGTTTCGTTGTACTTGCTGCCGGAAGCTCTGACCTTAAGCTTAAAATTATGGAATCTTTGTTCATTTATAAATTAAAGCCAGACCTCAATTCTGATGAATCATCGGTAGATCTGCTATGTTTTAGTTAAGGTACTTGTTTAAGGTACTTCGGTACTTACGTATTATCGGAACTACCAAACGTCATTTTCGTTTAAACTAACGAAAATATCACAACTTAACCGAACTTAACCGAGCTGTTTGTAGTCAGTAAGGTGCCTAACTGTGCCATTGTCATTCGCAATTTTGTATTTAGATTTATCACTAGGCTTGGTGAGTCAGTCAATAAGATAATAGAAGCCATGGTTAGTGGACTGGTCTCCGATATATTTTATAAATCTCAAATCTGGAAGCATTAGCGTAGGCAATTGTATGTTCATTTCACCCCATTTAAAGAGATTCCTCTGCCGAGCGATGCCCCCCATAGTACTGTGAGGTATTGAAAAACTCATGATCTTCACTTGCCCCACAAACACCTTTAAATGGGAGACCCAAAATGGGTGCACACACATTTCTACATTACTGTACAGTCTTTACAGCCACACCTACACTTTTCCTCCTAAGTATATATATTGTAATGTATATGGTTGTAAATTGTGACTTGGTCCGCAATTGATATGGACCGTGACTTATTTTTGGTTGGCAAGGTACTGGTATTGATGGGTACCGTCATGAAATTGACTGAATTCTTTGGATCTGATATATTTGCATGTCAGTTATAAATATATATAGAGTGTAACATATTTGTGGATAGTAGCCTATTATGACTTTGATCCTCTGGATCCAGAGATTCTATCTTTAGTTTTAAATTGATAATTAATTAGTTTTAAATTGATAATTTATTAGTTTTAAATTGATAATTAATTAGTTTTGTAAAAATTGGTTGTTGCCAATGTACAGGCAGTTTTTACATAGCGGAGCCACCTCGATGGGCCGAAGTGGCCCCTAGTGTGCCCATTATAAAAATTTCTTGTGTTCTTATGTTCTTATACACAGTGAGTCACTGGTCTATTTAGTCAGTGCTCCAGACAACTATCTCTTAATCTTCTATGGACCTCTTGTATAACGTTTGTACCTGTTGAGTCTGAAATAAAGTGTTTCTTTGTTTGTTTGTTTAAACCCCAAAACACTACTTAACAAGGTCTTTTGAAGACCTCCAGAAACACAACTTTTTAACTAAAGGACGTAGGGTTTTTGTTGTCGACTTTTCAACAATATCTGCTGGAAATTTACAACGGATGAGGGTGACGGCAATCAACCATAGCCTTATATAGTTTTTTTTTTATAGTTATACAATTTTTAAATTTAACAGAGCTAACGTAATCAGTGGTTTGTCTAACATCTTGGGAAAGGAAGCAGACTGGGCATTTAGACAGCCTTTGCATGTAACCCTCATAGGCTTAGCCTATTCCAGTCCAGAAATTTAATCCATGGAGGTCCTATTTTGGGCTTGCTTCAAATATTATACCCTTGTTCTACTTTGTAATTTGGCTAAAATGTTATGCGTTAGGACAAGCTGGTTTTGAGGCTGAAATGAATGTTTACTTTGCTTTGCTTAAACTATCATATATTGTTCAAGTAAGCATAAATAATTTGGCAAGGACAAAGGTTGGTAGAAATAATGGTAAATATTTACTATTACACCGGTCTCCGGTAGAAAGTTTTAAAAGTTGGTTTTTCAATGTGCTGAATTAAAAAATGAGGTAAATATGGATATTACGGCCTCCACCCAATTTTGATGCCGAAATACATTTTCCTAGTAGTGTATGATGTGCTTTGTTCAAATCTGAGTTAATATGATGGTTAATATGAGTTTTATCGCACTCAGAATATCAAAAGCAAATATAATTATAAAATATTAAAGCATAATTTTCTCATCATTTTCATATAAGTCACTATGCTCGCAGATGCGTACTTAACAAATTATGTACATTTGAATATTATGACATTTTTGCTTTTTTTTTCCCGTCCTTCCAATATTTTGATTGGTGACGTCATGAGAACATGATATATGAGCTAGATTTTTTAAGTTCTTAGGCCTTTTAAGTTGCTAGTCTACTTCTGTTCGGTTTTGATAGATGCTTGTGGCGATGACATGTGAACGGTGCGAATATTATTTTGAGGATTTAATATACTCTAGGCTAGGTTAGCCAGGGTTAGGTTAGGTAGGGTAAGGTTAGGTTAGGTTAATACCAAAATTAATTAATCTAACCTAGCCTAACCAACCCTGCTAAGGTTATGTATTTTATCACACTCAGTCATTTTACACACCAAAATACATTTTTCTAGTAGTATTTGATGTGATTTGTTCAAATATGACCTCCATTTCCGTCGGAAATGAGATCCAACAAAGTTATAGTACTTTGAAGTTTGGCTCATTTTCAAGGGAAATGGAAGTCAAAATCTAAGCAAAACACATCAAATATTACTAGAAAAATGTATTTTGGTATTAATTAACCTAACCTAACCTTACCTAACCTAACCTAACCGTGGCTAAACGAGCCTAACCCTGGCTAAACGAGCCTAACCCTGGCTAAATGAGCCTAGAGTATTACCTTATTATGGATTAGGTGGTGGATACAAACGAGAGCTCGTTTAGCCAGGGTTAGGATCGTTTAGCCAGGGTTAGGCTCGTTTAGCCAGGGTTAGGCTCATTTAGCCATGGTTAGGCTCGTTTAGCCAGGGTTAGGTTAGGTTAGGTTATTTAAGGTTAGGTTAGGTTAATTAATACCAAAATACATTTTTCTAGTAATATTTGATGTGTTTTGCTTAGATTTTGACTTCCATTTCCCTTGAAAATTAGCCAAACTTCAAAGTACTATAACTTTGTTGGATCTCATTTCCGACGGAAATGGAGGTCATATTTGAACAAATCACATCAAATACTACTAGAAAAATGTATTTTGGTATGTAAAATGACTGAGTGTGATAAAATACATAATAACCCTGGCTAACCTAGCCTAGAGTATATTAAATCCTCAAAATAATATTCGCACCATTCACATGTCATCGCCACAAACATCTATCAAAAACTAACAGAAGTAGACTAGCAACTTAAAAGGCCTAAGAACTTAAAAAATCTAGCTCATATATCATGTTCTCATGACGTCACCAATCAAAATATTGGAAGGGCGGGAAAAAAAAATGCAAAAATGTCATAATATTCAAATGTACATAATTTGTTAAGTACGCATCTGCGAGCATAGTGACATATGAAAATGATGAGAAAATTATGCTTTAATATTTTATAATTATATTTGCTTTTGATATTCTGAGTGCGATAAAACTCATTAACCCAAATCTGGCCTTCATTTTATGTGGAAATGAACCATTCAAAAGTTATGAGACTTCAAAGTTTTAACATATTTTGGTTTATTTCCCTATAAAATGAAGGCCAGATTTTAACATTGCACATCAAATACTACTAGAAAAATGCATTCCAGTGTCCAAATTGCTAGAGAACCTACCTAACCTAACAACAACCAACCTAACCTAACCTACCTAACCTAACAACCAACCTAACCTAACCTAACAAACCAACCTAACCTAACCTACCTAACCTAACCCTAATATCAATGGAATCATAAAGATCCACACTCTGCATTTAAAATACGACTGTACCACACCATGTTTAACAAAAATTTTTATAGTAGAATTATCACTATTGTTAATTTCTATAATAACATCTTCGAAATACATTTCACATCCTCTACACGCCATATTGGAAAATCAACTGATGAAGAAAATGGAAAATACGATACCTCATTTTTTGTTTTTTCCACCCAAATAGATATACTTATGATGACGTCATTCAAAAAATGGAGTTATGAAAATAATTTCTTTAAAAGCCTATAACATTATAAATACGCAATTGCACAAATAATAACATATACCATTAGACTCCTAAAATTATGCTGAAACGTTTGATAATAGCCAGTATTGTCAACTTGGTGGAGGCTGTAATATCCATATTTATCAAAAATGATACTCATTTCCATCGCAAATGATTTGTTAGAGTTATTGAAGCTTAAACTCTCTAATGGGAAAAGGGTAAAAAAATGGCACTTCCACTGATTTTAATTTGGGTTATTATTCGTTTTTTGACCTAGTCACACCCAGCTATAACAGCAATATATATTGAATAACCAATCAAAACTGAATAAGAAAATATTATATTATCTTGTGCAAATTTGTATAAAATATGTTTTTTTATTAAAATATATTTCCTATTTTTGTGTTTTTCCAATATATATATATCGACTATTTGGTGAATATTTCTTATTTTTGGTGATTCTGGCTACTTCTGCGTAATTCAATTTGTCCTGTTTTACAAGTAAATCATTTTTAGCAATTTTTTGTCTGTTCAGTTTGTTTTTTTGTGACGAAGTATGATGTGTCAGTTATGCATATTTGATGGTAAATATGGATATTACGGCCTCTACCAAGTTGACAATACTGGCTATTATCAAACGTTTCAGCATAATTTTAGGAGTCTAATGGTAGGTATATGTTGTTATTTGTGCATTGCGTATTTATAATGTTATAGGCTTTTAAAGAAATTATTTTCGTAACTCCATTTTTTGAATGACGTCATCATAAGTATATCTATTTGGGTGGAAAAAAATGAGGTAGTATATTCCATTTTCTTCATTAGCTAATTTTCCAATATGGCGTGTGCATGACTCCAGATTCCTGGGATCTTGGGAGCATTGCTCCAGTAAATTTGACCATGAGAAAAAGTAAATTTGGGTTTGGGTTTTGTTCATCCGCTAGACGTTATGCAATTTTTTTGCGTATACGTTCTTGTACAAACCAATTTTTTTAAATTACAAATTTAGTTATTTTAAGTTTAGTTGGTAATTCCATATTTAACAATTAATTTAATTTTTTGTTAAGCTTCAATGTTTTGATAATTAAAATTTTATTAAAACGTATATTTTTTTAATATAAAATTATCAGGATTGGACTACGGTATGTTCCATTGATCTCGGCCAGGTTTGATAAATTGGCCAGATAATTACTTGTGCGGTTTTAAGTAATCCACCATGACTCTAGAATTGAAAAGTTTAGTTAAGTTTAAACTTACTTTTACTTACTTTAACTTACCTACTTTTACCTACTTTTACTTACTCTTCCTTACTTTTACCAAGTTTAAAGCACTTACTTTTACTTACTTTCATTGTACTATATTTACTTACTTTCAAGAGTAACCTATCTAGTGGTGTAAGGGAAAAAAAAGTAAATTCAGAGCTGTGCTCCAGTAAATTTTTTCAAATATGGAGTCATGGGCGTGTGAAGGATGTGAGATGTATTTCGAAGATGTTGTTATGGAAATTAACAATAGTGATAATTCTGCTGTAAAAATTTTTGTTAAACATGGTGTGTTACAGTCGTATTTTAAATGCAGAGTGTGTGGATCTAAGTGTTCCTACGATGAATCAAGGTGGAGATTTCGATGCTAGAAACGAGTAACTGATAAGAAAAATAATCGCTGGTGACAATGTGCATTTTTGATATCTCAATTTAGAGATACATGGTTAGGTGAGGCTCGGATATCTCCATCTCTTAACTTGCGTAGGTTAGGTTAGGTTAGGTAGGTTCTCTAGCAATTTGGACATTGGAATGCATTTTTCTAGTAGTATTTGATGTGCAATGTTAAAATCTGGCCTTCATTTTATGGGGAAATGAACCAAAATATGTTAAAACTTTGAAGTCTCATAACTTTTGATTGGTTCATTTCCACATAAAATGAAGGCCAGATTTGAACAAAGCATATCATACACTACTAGGAAAATGTATTTTGGCATTAAAATTGGGTGGAGGCCGTAATATCCATATTTACCTTCATTTGACCTAACTGGGCATTCAGTTGACCTAAATATCTTCTGATCTTTTCATATTAGGTACTCACTATCACATTTTGGGCAAGTTAAGGATGAGAGAATAACGTTGTAATTGATAAAAACATCTAATCCTTTGTCTTCATCTAGGGTACATGACGAATAAAGTTCTCAAAGTCAAAATCACACAAATGGCATGTCATAATTTTATCACAAACACCACTAAACTGAATCTAATTAGAAAAAAAAAAAAAAGCCAGAACAAAACCTAACCAAGTAATTAAGTCATAGAGTAGCGAAAAAATAGCCTAATCAGGAAAAATATTTTATGAAAAAAGTATATTATAGCAAAAGAAATATATTTTTTAAAAAGTATATTTGAACAAATTTGCACAATATAAGATATATATTTTCTTAGTTTTGAATGGAAATTCAATATATTGTATTGTTTTAACCGTGCGTGAGCCGGTTAAAAGACTAATATTAACTGATAAAGCATTGGATATTTTTATCAACTATAGTATTGTTCTCTCATCCTTAACTTTCCTGAAATGTGACAGTGAGTGCCTAATATGAAAAGATCAGAAGATATTTAGGTGAAATAACCAATATTAACCTGTTAGGTTAATTGAATGCCCGGTTAGTTATGAGATGCATGGAAACTGGTTGGTGGATATTAGATAGGAAAAAGAGGTAAATTTATAGTTTCGGATATCACGAGTTTTGGAAGTTGAAATTATATTTTTCAAATGTTTTTCAATGTGTTTTGAATGATGCTGGGGGCCAGTTCTGTATTGCCCCCCCATGCAATATATGATTTTATTAAACATTAGGATTATAAATTATTTTGATACAGTATTAAAAATTCTAAAGGGTCCAAATTATTGATTGCAGCATGATGGTGCCACAAAAATTCACAAATATGCATATCGATGTTGGTTTTTTGAATACCAGGTGATAACTTGCGCTTAAGCAATTGCCAAAGTGATTCTATAGTCTGTGTGTTGGTCCCAGTCTCACTATTAATGAATTCTAGGGTATGGTTCACTGTAAAATGTTCAAAACCAAAGTCAGTAAGATGATGATAAGCACGTCATTGATCAGAACATATTATTGTACGAACTTCAATATATTTTTGTATAATTGGTGATAAAGTACAGTGGACCCCCGATTTGAGTATGCATCGATTTGGGTATGCCAGCCGGCGACGCCGAACGTGTTTCAGTTTGTCTCTAGAGAGTGTTCGTTGCGGGAACATTCGGGGTCTAATGTTTTGAATAGTACAGGTGTTCTTAGGGATTTCTGTTAGAATTTCGTACATTTTGTTTTCTGACTTTGTACTTAGTGTTTATTTGTTAGTTTCTGTTGATTACAGCATAAAATAGTGAAAATATAGCATAAATTTGGTATTTTGTATTCTATTCTGTCTATTTTTAATACAATTACTAAATTTCATAGGCCAATTTCTATAGAAAAAGTAGGGGTGGGATGAAATTTTTGGGTTTTGGAACGAATTAATTAATTCCCATAGGTTATTAAGTTCGATTTGAGTATATTTCGAATTGAGTACGCCATGCTGGAACGGATTACGTACTCAAATCGGGGTCCACTGTATCAGTATCTCGTCTATTATCTGGACCTAACTTAACCTAACCCACCCAATTAAACAATTAAAATATATATACAAAACTATTTTTTAGTAAAAACATGTGGGGGGCAATATACTGGGTGATCCAGATAAATGGGACCCATAAAAAAAAGCCAAATATTCTTAATATTTAATTCCTTTCATAAAAACTATATATCATTCGAAAGAGTAGAGTTACAAGTTTATTATGAAATATTTATTTTTTAAAAATGACTCCTTTCAAATGTGCTCCATTAGTTGCCAAGCATTCCAGTGTTCTCGCTTGTAAGTTCTGCATCACTTTTGCAAGAGAGTGTGGTGGTATGGCCTGTATCTCATTTGTGATGGCGGCCTTCAATTCTTGCAAGGTCGTTGGGTTATTTCTGTAGACCCTACTCTCTAAATATCCCCAGAGATAATAATCTAAGGGAGAAAAATCCGGAGACCTTGCGGGCCATTCAACGTCTCCAAATCTTGAGATTAACTCGCCTGGAAACGTTTGACGCAAAACTGCCATGCAGTTCCTCGTGGTATGGCAGGTAGCTCCGTTAGGGTGTGACTGTTGCCCTCCAAAAATAAAAAAATGGTCCTACAATGCTGTTCAAAGTTTTAGTGTTGTGTATTTATCTAGGAAACCCCTGTAAATTTTCTTGGAGATCGGTGCATGTTTGAGCTAGCACCGTCGTACCAACAAGTATTGCTATTTCAGCTTATGAACTTCATAAATAAGTGTGAAAATAGCACATTTTATCAGATTTTCATTTCCGGGTCTGGAACGCTGACCCACAAATTTTCCACGTATTATTTTATTGCATTTAATTTTAATGATGCTCTTTTCTTTTCCCTTGACAGTGATTGATGTTGTGAATAGAGAATTTAATCATGGATACACGGCAAGATGATGAGTATGTCAGAATGTTATTGGGCACCGTACCCCGAGAAGAAGAAAAGGAAATAAAGGGCTGCAAACTGCCAACTAATAAGCAGGTCTTACTATGTCTGTTAGCGAACCTTCAGGATATGCATTGGGACCAGGCTTTATCTGCCACCATTGACAATGTGCTTTTGCATTACCAGAAGGCGAATGTCCCAACCATTACAGGCAGGAACAACATTGGCCGAGTGATTAAAACTTACTATGACAAAGACTACATGATGCTTATGAAAAAGAATGAGGATAGAAGACGGGCTGATGATCCTGGAATTATGAAGTTTAAATCAGAATTGAGCCTGACGATGAAATTTTATAAGAACACAGTGTTGAAAGACATGGTGGCTGCGAAAAAGGGGAAAACTCAGGCCGAACAAGATGCCATCGATACTGACATACTCTTTATGAAAAGCATGCTAAGTGACAGAGTAGCTACCTACTCTGGGGTAAACAAAGTACTCACAGAAAAGGCAGATGCGAGAAGAGAAGTGACAAGAGAGAGAGCAATGTGATCATGCTGAGAATGTACAGGCTGATATTGATTCACCTATTAGCTCTGATGAGGACGATGACATTGATGAGGCCAGCACTGCTGAACCAAAGAGAAAACATCGGAGAACAGTGAAAGAGGGAGTTTCAATTTTTGTGCCCCATGATATTCTGAAGTTGGTAGAACTTGTTTCATGCAGTGTTTGAAACAACATCTCGCCGACCCAGCTGAGTGCAATTGTGTACTCCCTTGTATCTGCATGTGGTGGAGATACATCAAAGCTGAGTCTAAATGCAAGGATGGCCCACTGATGCTGAGCTTCCATCGTGTCAGAAATAAGTTTAAAAATCATGGATGAATGGCAACCATCAGACAAAGTACTGGTGCACTGGGATGGTAAACTTATGGACACGCTGGATTCCAAAGGCACTGAAGACCGCCTGCCATTCTTGTGTCTGGTGTCAATGGCACAAAGCTTCTTGGAGTCCCACCTCTTCCGCATTTGACTCAAAAAGCTGGCCTGGTTCAAGGAGACTTGATATCAACAGCAACCAAACAACTTCTGGTCGATTGGGAGTGTGAACAGAATGTCGTTGGTATGGTTTTCGACACAACGTCATCCAATACAGGTAAACCTATTTCAGACATCAGCGTGAATTTATCACTACATTAATACCAAAATACAGTGAATGATTTAACAGAAATCTGCAAAAAGTACGTGCCTGAAATGGTGGCCTTAAACTACAATTACATTTTTTTTCAGGACAAAAAACAGCTGCTTGCGTCTCCCTCCAAAAGGAATTAGAGCGTGCTGTATTCTGGTGCGCCTGTCGCAGGCATGTGGGCGAAGTCATCCTAGGTGTTTGCTGGGATTGCTTGAAAGTGGAGTGGGGCTCTTCAAGTCCAAACATAATGGTTTTCCAGAGGTGAGTCATAAGCTTTACAAAATAACAAGGAATATTATTATCTAATGAACAAATTTAGTGGAATTTCTTTTATTAGACTTATAAGATATACTAACACCAAGCAAATGATCGATCATATCAATCTTAATACCCCTAAAACAATATTATAGATTAGTACGAAATACAATAATCCCAATAATTGCATTTCTAGGTTCAAGAACCATTTCTCTCAACTGGCGTACAATGAAAAAAAGAAATACTACTACCCCGCAATGCCTAGAGTGTTTGAGGAGCGCCAGCAGGAGATGGCTGACTTCTTCCATGAATCTCTAGCCCAACCATTTACACGTGGCAACTACAAGGAGCTGGTAGAGCTTTGTCTGCTGCTTGTAACTAAAGGATCCGAGCCAGTGAACTTCACAATGGTTTACCCCGGCGCACTTCACAAAGCAAGGTGGATGGCTAAACTGCTCTATACCCTCAAGATTGTTCTTTTGTCAGGCCAGATCAAAGAGCAGTTTCCCAAAGCCGAGGTTGTGACTAAAAGTCAAATCAGCAAGTTAGAACGGTTTGCTGTGTTCACAGTCGCTGTTTATGTCCCATGGTGGATTGTTTGCCCCGTTCCAGCAAGTGCGCCACTGAATGACTTGAATTTGGTCGAAACCTTGGCTGAATTTGCCCCATATGATGCCACAATAGTTGACAAAGCACGTGTGGCACTCGGTAGACACACTTGGTACCTAACTGAGGAGTTGGCCCCACTGGCTTTGTTCTCGTCCCAAGTACAAGAAAGGACAAAAGGAGATGAGGAAGGCCCTTCTTTGCCATGAAGGCACTGAAGTTACTAAGAGAGTGGGGCTCAATCATGGGGGCTATGGAAAGCCATATCTTCCCCCTGTCTCAGAAAGTGGCACTGCCCTGGTGGACCTAATTGGGCCTGACTCAAGCCGGTTCTTCACCATTTTAGGCATGCCCTATCAGTTTCTCCACAGTCCAGCCAGTGAATGGGCGGATCATGACGACTACCTGAACATGAAACGGGTTGTGGACAAGCTTCAGGTCATCAATGAGGCTGCAGAGCGTGGTGTAAAACTTTGCCATGACTTTCTTAATGTTGCCAGGGATGAGGAGCGCTTTCAAGAAGTCCTTCAAGTAGTTGAAAATGACAGACTCCGCGTTCCTAATCAGCGCAAATGATCATCTGTTTCCGAACAGAAATCATGGTTTCTTGCTCTAGAGAAATAATACCTTGTGAATATAAGCACACCGGACAAAAAATTAGTCACCCCTAATAGCACCGATAGTAGGAAGTTCAAGATCACACAGAGGGCGCTGATGTAGCATTGGTAAGTGACAAGTAGCGGTGACGTAGCACACAGGATCAGATCTGTTTCGTGAGGTGGTGAAGAACAAAGTGTGTGTTGGATATAGTCTGCAAAATGGGTCGTGAGGCAGACGTTACTCAGTGGCAAAAAGGAGCCATCGTGTTTGGCAGAGCCCACAGACACAAAATGTCTGAAGTAGCCCAATTTGTTGGTGTGTCAACGCGTACTGTCCAGCGAGTTTACAAAGAGTGGTGTAGTTCGCAATCAACTGAAAATCGACGGCGTAACTGTGGCCGGAAAACAATTCTCGACAATAGGGGCCACCGCCATGTTTCTCGTCTAGTAACTGCAAATCATTTCAAACCAGAGAACAATTGCTCCAAGAAACCAATGAGGTTCTCCAGCGACCAATTTCTGAATGGACATTGCAACGAGAACTGCATGCGATGGACATCTGGAGCAGGGTACCACGGAAGAAGCCGCTGTTAACAGCAGGTCACAAATTGGCACATTATAAATGGGCTCAGAGGCACAAAAACTGGACTGCGGCAGATTGGAAACGTGTAATTTGGTCCGATGAGTCTCATTTTTGTTTGTTCTCCAATGATGGGAGGCGACGAGTACATCGCAGGTCCAATGAAGCCTTTAATCCTGAATGCGTCGAAGGTGTTGTTCAGGCTGGAGGTGGTTCCGTGATGTTCTGGGGATGTTTTTCGTACCACGAAATGGGCCCTCTCGTTCCAGTGACGATGAATTTGAACCAGCAGGCGTACCTCCACATACTAAATGATGAATTGGTCTCTGCCTCGCTGGATTCGTGCGGTTATCAAGACCAGAGGCGCCGTCACACGTTATTAGGTACATTCTGAGAGGGGTGACTAATTTTTTGTCCGGTGTGCTTATGATAAAACCCCTTAATGTACCATGAGAGAATAAGAATGATTAACTTTTTTGTGTTAGTGATAACAGCTTTTAATTAAGACAGGCAAATGATTTGTGTTAATATCCCTTATGATGGTTGTGTAATCTCATATATAGGCGCGTATGCTGTATAAGCAAAATCGCTATTTTTCAAATTGCTGGTGCTCACTCGAATATGCATGAATCTTCAAAAAATTGCATGTGGGTATTTTTTATGTCAATATGCAACACCAAAATTTTGAACAGCATTGTAGGACAAAGTTGGGGCAACTGTCACACCCTAAGCACCGTCTTGTTGGAACCAGTGGTTTTCTAGACAAAGATCTCTTAATTTAGGAATAAGGAAATCGGTCAACATTTTTTTTCGTATCGATCACCATTTACAGTGACTGTGTTTCCCATGGAATCCTCGAAAAAGTACGGCCCTATGATCTGAGATGCAGTGAGACCACACCAAACAGTTACACGCTGACTATGCAACGGGACTTCGGTAATATTCAATGGATTTTCTGTTGCCCAGAAATGACAATTTTGTTTGTTTACAGTTCCATTCAAGTGAAAATGGGCTTCGTCTGACATAATCAAAGTTGCTAGAAAATTGGTGGTGTCATTTACCTTCTGTTGGATCCATTGACAGAATTGTCATCTTCGTGCGAAATCTCCATTGTTTAGTTGTTGCACTGTTTGAATTTTATATGGAAAGAGCATTAAATTTTGCTTGAATATACGGTGTGTTGTTCCATATCCAACTCCTGACAGCTGAGAAGCACGTCTGATGCTTATGTTAGGATTATCCTGTACAATTTCATGAGTTCTGTTAATGATCTCATCTATCCTTGCTGTGCGCACTCTTCCAGTTGGTTTTCTTTTTCCAATGCTGCCAGTTAGGGAAAAATTTCTGACATACCGACGGATTACTTTCTTAGAAGGTGATTTTGACATCTGAAAATTTGTCTTGAAAGATCTTTGAGCTGAAACTACACTTCTTCCATGCTCATAATATTGCTCAGTTATGAAACACAGCTGTTCCACAGTCCATACAGTCATCTTGAAGGGTTAGTTTTAACTAATACTTTTATTTTGTTTTGTATCTTATCTTGTCTTGTATTGTCAAAACCTATACAATCCTGTACAAACTTGTAACTATCCTCTTTCGAATGATGCGTATGATTTTATAAAAGGACTTATACTTTAAGAGTTACAGGGGTTTCTTTTGGGTCTCATTTCTCTGGATCACCCTTTAGAACTGTAGCCTGATTGATGCTGACCTTCATTTCTATTGGAAATCACTAGTTTTTGAGATAGCCCCCATCTCTGAATCTAGTGTTGGTAAAGATGGTTTCATGGCTCTATCTAAATATTTTCCCTGCAGTTGCGGAGGAATACAAAGGTCATTATGCAGAAAATGACATGGCTTGAAGTTGAATTCAAAAATATTTTTTCAAGTGTATTTTGGTGTGCTCTGTTCAAATATGACCTTCATTTCTTGTGCAAATGAACAGAAATACAGTTGTCATTGCATGGCCCAAACACGTATTTCTGTTCATTTGCACAAGAAATGAAGGTCATATTTGAGCAGAGCACACAGAATACACTTGAAAAATGTATTTTTGACTACATTTTATACAATAAAGCATAACCTAACATGTTCATGTTATGAGATTTCGTAAACAACGCATTACCACAGGAAATGTGCAAAACACCTCAGAATTAACCAGAAAAGTTTGCTCTCATCATTTTTGTTTAAACTAATGAAAATATCACGATTTAACCTAACCAATCATCAAGGGCATACAGTTGACCTAACCAGATATAAAACTACAAGACACGCTCATTGCCATGAAACATGTTACAGTGATGAAATATATATCAATCGATAGAGCAGAAAAAATGGTGCAAGCAGCTATGTATCATTTTGAAAATATTAGAAAATAACAAAGTTATGACACTATGAAGATGTTACTAGGCCTATCATAGCTTACACCATCTGGATCTTTTGTTTCATGTACTGTTTCTGATTTTGTTGAAAATAAGATATTTAATGTAGGTTAACTGAATGCCTGGTTAGGTCACCTGTATACCCTTGATGATTAGTTAGGTTAAGTTATGATATTTTCATTAAAACTAACGAAAATATCATGACTTAACCTAACCAGTCATCAAGGGCATACAGTTAACCTACATTAAATACCTTATTTTCAACAAAATTGGAAACAGTACATGAAACGGAAAAGATCCAAATGGTGTAAGCTATGATAGGCCTAGTAACATCTTCATAGTGTCATAACTTTATTTTCTAATATTTTCAAAATGATACATAGCTGCTTGCACCATTTTTTTTGCTCTATCGATTCATATATGTGTTGTTACTGTAGCATTTGCTCAATAGTAACTTATGTTCAACACCAAATTTAAATAGCTCCTTATCTTTAGAGCCAAACTTATCAAAAAAACAGTAACTGACATGTCACAATGTTCAATCCATCTTTATACCTCAACAACAAAATACAAACTGACCAGATCTGACCTAAGCAGTAATTGAACAGTGTGGCAATTAAGGGGTTGCTAAATGTCACTAGATATATCTCAAACTGTCGCTAAATGTTGCTAAAAATGACATTGCTTCAAAGTATCATAACTTTGTTATTTTCTAATACTTTCAAAATGATACATAGCTGCTTGCACTATTTTTTCTGCTCTATCCGCGAGGTCCTCCATTATCATGTTCATTATTGTGTGTTTGGTGACATAATGGGACTGAGGCTGACACTGGACAATTTAGCCGAAGGGTTTCGCATGTTCAAACGAACCCTAGACTTCTTCTATGACATTGACCCTTCGATGCTTCAGTCAATGAAATTGAAAAATGGAGTGGAGGCAGCACTGACATCTTATAGAAGCATCTTTGATGAAATGAAAAGAAAAAAGAAGCAAATGGAGATCACAATGTATTTCACGCCTGTCCGACCTTCGACCCTGGCTCCCACCACCACTGCTGCCACCTCTCCCACCAGTCAGAGCGAAGCAGCAATGCCCACTGAGCCTACAACGCCGCCGCCTCCTCCTCCATTATTGCCGTATGACTCGGATGAAGATGTTGATGATCCACCCCTTCCTGATCTCCAGTAGCTTCATCATGCCATACAGTACCCTCTTCTCATCAGTATTCATCAACTCATCGTACTGTACAGCAAAAACTCATTGTCATCATATAGCGGGGTGTCAAGTATTCGCGAAAATTTGACATTCGTGACTGCATTTGGAATGTAACCCTCGCGAATGTCAAGGGACAACTGTATGTTTCATTACTGTAGCATGTTTCATGGCAATGCGGGTGTCTTGTAAAGTTTTACGTAACCAGGCATTCCAGTCATGTTTTCTCATAAGAAATCAACAAAAATGATTCATCAAAATAAAGCTAATGCTGTTAAATAATTTGGGATACCAAAATATGATATTGTTCTAAAAATTTTCTGAGTAGTGCTCAGAGGCTAGAAATAAGGCAAATAAAATGCTTGGGTTAATATATAGTAAATGCCATGACCTGCATATTTAGCAAGAAATATATTTTTCTACTGTAATTTGATGCTTTATTAAAATCTAAGCTTTATTTATTATGTAAATTTCTTAAAATATGAAAAATATATCGGCTAATTGAATCATGTAAGTTAGGGTAGGGGTCATTCTCTGTCAGATCAACCAAAAAAAATTGAAATTAACACCCTCATCTCTCATATTTTGCTGAAATTTGGTTTATAGGGAGTTTGTGAGCCCTGAATCCATTTCTGAAATTATAAGGTCAATCCGACCAACGGTTCAAGAGATATGACCTCGGGCAATTTGAGGTCACTCGCGAAGTTACTAACATTTGGCGAGCCATAACTTGGGTAATAATTGTCATAATTATATAAAAGTATATATATTTAGAATCAGAAAACGACAAGGAATCCAAATATGCAAGTTTTAGAACTCTAGGTTGAAAAATAAAAAAGTTACACTGTAACCAAAATTTGAGGTCACGATTTGACCTCTGGGGTATCAAATGAGAATTTTTTTTTTAAATGTAAAAAATGAAGGCATTGGCATTGGCTATTAGAATCAGCAAAAAAAAGTTTGTTTATGTTAGTATTTTTCATGTAACTAACATATAAGTGAACACCATATTCATAAGTTGTGCGTCAATTCTACCTATTTTTTCACACTTAAGCTCATAATTTGACTATAGAAATTAAAATTACATTTTTTATAGATATAAAAAACAAAGTCAGAGTTCTTGACTAATAGAAACAATCATAAAAAGTTTGTTTATGTTGGTACTTTTCATGTAACTAACTTATAAGTGAACACCATATTTATAAATTGCTTGTCATTTCAAGGAATTTTTATATCTTAGCTATCAATTTGACCTCAAGCTCCAAGAATTTAATAAAAATTGTATTTCACTGCTAATCTACACTGGCAATAATAGTTATAATAGTGAAAGGGGAAGACTAAGCTCACATGTAGCCTAAACAAACCTGTTGAAACATGTTGCTACTTGTCTAAGTGCAGAATCAACACAGATAGTTGCAAAATTCCTTGTCTACAGGTTAGTACAGTTCCAGCCAGCACTGTGGGTGGCTGGTGGGTATGGTGTTTTAATGAGCCTCAGAGACTATCAAGGCCTAAAATATTAAGTGTGTATAGCTATATATTTTCTAAAAAATATATATTACCTAATTGTAAATCCTATATCTTTACAGATCAAAATACAATGGTTCGGCACTTGAAATACTGCCAGGACACTATTCAAAAACACAAGAAACGCATAACAATCAATCTTAGAAAAGTGACTGATGTACTTGTTGAAAAATGTGCTGGAAGAGTGAAAAAAGACTCATTGTTGTGTGTGAACTGCTGGACACTGATAATGAAAAACCCCACTATACTTAGTACCACTGAAAACAACGAGTCTGAGCAGGATTCAAATGAATCATCTACTATCAGTGGCTTGAGTAACATCTCTTCAATTCAAGATCTGGACAATGACAGTGATTGCTTGATAAAGGAAAATCCTTCAACTTCAGTTGAACCAGTTCTAGCATTTCTGGACCAAACACCAGTTAAAAAAAGTAAGTAATAAATTAATATAATAACTTATACTTTACTACAAGGTCTGTTTGATCTACTATATAGCCAATTATATAGCATTTAAGGTACTATAATTAATATTTAATTACTAATATTCAGGTGTGTGAAACCTTTTTTTCTGTTCTTTTCAGAAGGGCTGTCATTAAGCCAGAAAAAAGCGCAAGGCTCGCGGTAAGCTATCATCTGCTCAGAAACACCTGAAGGAGAGGCTAGAACTCAGTTATGGTGTTCAATTACCGAGGAGGTAAGTGTACTTCAAAACCTGAAACTAAATCTGAAAAACATCTAGACAAATTAATGAATGAATTGAAACAGTCATTCCTGGAGAGCAAATGTCACCATCACAAAACTACAATATTGACACTCTCACCATACACAATTGAAAAAATAGCTAGTTTCTTTCAAACTACAACATACATGGTGAAAAGCCGTTCACTTAAATCAGAACATGGAATCCTTCCGAAGATTCCACTAATGAGCAAAGGAAAAGTGATATCTGAAGAACACAAAGAGATATTTAGAAGATTCTATGAGTCAGAAGAGGTTAGTCGTATGTGTCCTGGCCAAAAGGATTGCGTGAAAGTTATCAGTGTGAAGGTGCAATGAAGGTGCAAAACGATTGGTCCTCGGGAATTTAAGAGAGATGTTTGAACTATATAAAAATGATGAAAAGAATCCCAAATAGATTTTCCACATTTGCAAAATTACGGCCATCATATTGTGTGCTTGCCGGTAGTGGTGGGACTCATTCTGTCTGTGTCTGCACATACCATCAAAATCCAAAATTGCAGCTGGCTGCATTGGGAGAAAGAGGTCTTCATACAAGGATCTTATGGATTACAGTGTCTGCAGTACAGAAAGAGAGACTTGCATGATGCAACTTTGCAATGATTGCCAAGAGAAGAGGGTGTCCTGGATTTTCTTGAGTTACTTGACAGTGTGAAATCAGCTCCAAATGAAATATCTTACAAGCAATGGGTGACTGTTGACCGTTGTACAATGGTTGATAAGGTGGAGCCACTTCATGAATACTTATCCTAAGCATGAAAAATCCCGCATGGTTCGTCATCACTTTGTTGCTCAGCAACAATCACAGTACTTCAAGCAGTTGAAGAACACTACCACCTCAGAGCGAGTAGTTATAGTAGGTGATTTCTCTGAGAATTATTCTTTCATTGTCCAGGATGCTACCCAAGGGTTTCACTGGGACATTCACAGTGTACAGTTCACCCTTTTGTCATCTATTATAGATCATCTGCAGACCAGGAACTTAGCCATTTTAGTGTCTGTTTCTTATCTGCATCACTAAAACACAACACTATAATGGTTACTCATTCATATTGAAGCTTATGACAATGTTAAATTCAGATGCCCACAATTGAAGAAGGTGCACTATTTCTCAGATGGTGTGCTGGCCAATATAAGAACAGATACAACTTCACAAATCTCTGTTACCATGAAGGGATTTTGGTCTGTCTTGTGAATGGCACTTCTTTGCTACATCCCATGGCAAAAATGCATGTGATGGGATTGGAGGAACAGTGAAAAGAGCTACTGCTCGTGCCAGTTTGCAGAGAACTACAGAGAGGCAAATTCTTACACCAGAACACATGTTTCAGTTTTGTGAAGAAAACTTGAGCAAGAAGATAAATTTTTTCTTTGTAACTACAGCTGATTTGAAAGATGCAGAAGAACGGTTGGAACATTGATCGATTCAAGGATAGTAGGGCTATTCCTGGAACTCAGAAATATCATAGATTTGTTCCCCTAAACAAGGAAGAACTGATGGTGTATCCCATTTCAAGTGGCATTGGAGAAAAGAAAAGAATAAGGAAGTCATTTTACTAATGAACCTGCAATTCTTGGTAACCTAAAATGTGTCAAACCAGGAGAGTATGTTGGCTGCATTTATGACATGCAAGTTTGGTATGGAATTGTGGAGGAATATTGTGAAAAGAGTGATGATTTCACTGTGAACTTTCTACATCCCTCTGGGTCATCAGGATCAAGTGCATATTATTATCCATCAAACAAGGATTCATGTGCAGTGCCAGGACATCATAAGCACACCGGACAAAAAATTAGTCACCCCTCTCAGAATGTACCTAATAACGTGTGACGGTGCCTCTGGCCTTGATAACCGCACGAATCCGGCAAGGCAGAGACTCTACGAGGTTGTGCATGTACTGAACATCGATTTGCTGCCACTCGTTCATCAGCCGGTCCCGAAGTTCCGCCAGAGTCCGTGGGTGTCTATTCCTGCGCTTCACTTTCTGTTTCCAGCCTGAACAACACCTTCGACGCATTTAGGATTAAAGGCTTCATTGGACCTGCGATGTACTCGTCGCCTCCCATCGTTGGAGAACAAACAAAAACGGGACTCATCGGACCAAATTACACGTTTCCAATCTGCCGCAGTCCAGTTTTTGTGCCTCTGAGCCCATTTATAACGTGCCAATTTGTGACTTGCTGTTAACAGCGGCCTCTTCCGTGGTACCCTGCTCCAGATATCCATCGCATGCAGTTCTCGTCGCAATATCCGTTCGGAAATTGGTCGCTGGAGAACCTCATTGGTTTCTTGGAGCAATTGTTCTCTGGTTTGAAAACGATTTGCAGTTACTAGACGAGAAACATGGCGGCGGCCCCTATTGTCGAGAATTTTTTCCGGCCACAGTTACGCCGTCGATTGTCAGTTGATTGCGAACTACACCACTCTTTGTAAACTCGCTGGACAGTACGCGTTGACACACCAACAAATTGGGCTACTTCAGACATTTTGTGTCCGTGGGCTCTGCCAAACACGATGGCTCCTTTTTGCCACTGAGTAACGTCTGCCTCACGACCCATTTTGCAGACTATATCCAACACACACTTTGTTCTTCACCACCTCACGAAACAGATCTGATCCTGTGTGCTACGTCACCGCTACTTGTCACTTACCAATGCTACATCAGCGCCTCTGTGTGACCTTGAACTTCCTACTATCGGTGCTATTAGGGGTGACTAATTTTTTGTCCGGTGTGCTTATATTAACTGTAATGAGTTGTCCTACCCTAAGAGGAGGCAGCAGAATTCAATACATTTTTCCACAAAAAGAAATTGATGAGAGCATCGAGCATGCAAAAATTGTATTAGGCTAGCACATGAATCCTCTAAGTAGGTCTTCCCCTTTCACTATTATAACTATTATTGCCAGTGTAGATTAGCAGTGAAATACAATTTTACATTTTTTGCCTTTGTTTTTATCTATAAAAAAAATGTAATTTTAATTTCTATAGGTCAAATTATGAGCTTAAGTGTGAAAAAATAGGTAGAATTGACGCATAACTTATGAATATGGTGTTCACTTATATGTTAGTTACATGAAAAATACTAACATAAACAAACTTTTTTTTGCTGATTCTAATAGCCAATGCCTATGCCTTCATTTTTTACATTTAAAAAAAAAATTCTGATTTGATACCCCAGAGGTCAAATCGTGACCTCAAATTTTGGTTACAGTGTAACTTTTTTATTTTTCAACCTAGAGTTCTAAAACTTGCATATTTGGATTCCTTGTCATTTTCTAATTCTAAATATATATACTTTTATATAATTGTGACCATTATTACCCAAGTTATGGGTCGCCAAATGTTAGTGACCTCGCAAGTGACCTCAATTTCCCGAGGTCATATCTCTTGAACCATTGGTCGGATTGACCTTATAATTTCAGAAATGGATTCAGGGCCCACAAACTCCCTATAAACCAAATTTCAGCAAAATCAGAGATGAGGGTGTTAGGCACTGGTTGATCTGACAGAGAATGACCCGTAGGTTCCATTTTGGAACATTTGCATAACAAATTAAGCTTGGATTTGAAAGGTAATTCTACGTTGTTAGGTTAGGTTCCTTTGTGAAATATTTTCTTAACAAGCTTAGATTTGAATAAAGCACATCAAATTACACTAGAAAAATATATATATTTCTTCTCAGAAATGCAGGTCATGGCATTTACTTTTTAATTACCAATGCTTGGTATTATTAAGAGGAATGTGAGTCACAAGAATAAGGAAGTTATCTGTAAATTATAGGCCACTATACCATAATTCTTATGTTTACAGATGTCCCTTCTGGAATCTTGAGGCCCTTTATAAGGCCTGTCTCCCTAGTTCTTGATTTACCATTTGACTTATGGATGTGTCAGTGGTTGAGGACGTTATATTACTTTGAATTTTAGCTCTATACAGGCAGTCCCCGGCTTACGAATGAGTTCCGTTCTTACCAGGGATGGGGAGTCGGCGAAAAACAACCGACTCCCGACTCCTGAGTCGGTATTTTTAAAAACCGACTCCCAACTCTTTCCTTATCATGCTGATCTACAACCTTATAAATATTGGGATGTTTGTTTCGTAGATGATGTTTCAAGTTTGAGGCTCTAGTTCAGGGGTGGGGAAACACTCACCCATGGGCGAAATTTCGCCCACGAGCTAATTTCAATTCGCCCGCTTAGGTATTTATTATTTAATAAAAATTATTTATTTACAGCCCAGCAAATAGCTTTTTAAAATACATCTTATATACAGTATATAAGCTTAAAATTTGCCAGATGCCCGCGGAGGTGTTTATGTTATCGATTTTCACCCTTGGTACTGAAAAGTTTCCCCACCCCTGCTCTAGTTGGAGCATTAGCATGTTTCCCAGTGTAAGTACTAATTTTTGCATTACACTCTTTACCATCCTTTTCTACTTGACAAATAAAAATACTTTCATCCTCATTTAGCTTAAAATATTGAAAGACTGCTGATTTTCTACTAGGCCCATGACTCATTACTAATAGGGGCTAATTAAATTAATAATTAATATACTGGTCAAAAAAAGAAACGCAATTAGCTTGCATATGGTGTAAAATTTAAGTTGTTAGTGGTATTATCACAGTTTCAAAATTATGGTTAAATGTTTGTTCAAATATTTTAAAGCCACTTAGTGCATGTTTTTAAACCTGACTAATCCCGGCTAAGACGCCATTTTGTTACAAACAATAAACAGAGATTAAATTGAATGTATTCTTTATGAAGGCATGTATTTTTTCTTTGACTTCACAGAATACACACTGCCCGTTGAGAAAACCAAACTTTTTCCTGCGATTGAGGCATGCCACGACTTTCAGAGGTCAACAGAGGTCATGCCTTGGGCATGTTGGATGCAGGCATGTCTGCTGTCCAAGTTGCACAATGAATGCATGTGCATCCCAGCACAATCTCTAGGCTTGTTAGACGGTACAATGCCACAGGAAGTGTTCAGGACCTGCCAAGACGTGGGCGACCTCGTGTGACGACCCAACGCCAGGATCGCCACATTGTACTGCAGCACCTGCATCATCGGCAGTGGAATGCTCGTCAGACAGCCAAAGAGAGACCTGGTATCCACAACAACAGAATTAGTGACTAGACCGTCAGAAACCGACTCCATAATGCAGGACTCCGATCCCGCAGGCCTTACAGGTCCTTTTCTCACTGATGCCAGAAGGCAACGACGCCTGCAATGGGCCTATCAGCACCGTGACTGGACACAAAGAATGTGGAACCAAGTCCTCTTTTCTGATGAGTCTCGCTTCAGACTGTCCAATTCTGATGGCCATGTCAGGGTATACAGACGACCAGGGGAGCGATACTCAGATGCTGCAGTAGTGGAGCATGACAGATGGGGAGGACCAAGTGTCATGGTTTGGGCAGGAATTGCCTTTGCTTCAAGAACTGAGCTGGTGGTTGTTGATGGTGCTCTGACTGCCCAGCGCTACAGGGATGAGATTCTTCACTCACATGTTCTTCCAATCATGAGGCAACATCCAGAATTGGTGCTCCTGCAGCAGGACAATGCCAGACCTCATGCAGCCAGGATAGTGCAGGCGTACCTGCAGGGACAACAGGTGCAGACCTTACCATGGCCAGCCTTCAGCCCAGACATGTCACCGATAGAGCACGCATGGGATGAACTTGAACGGCGAGTTCGCAGACGTCAGCATCAGCCGCAGAACATCAGGGAACTGACCAATGCAATTATTGAAGAGTGGAGGGCCATCCCTATTGCTTTCCTGCAGAGACTGTTGAGGTCGATGAGGGCCAGACTCCAAGCCTGCATTGTGGCTAGGGGTGGTCATACGCGTTATTGACTGTTTGTTATGTTAAAGAATCATTTACTATATACTGAGTCCTCATGTTTATTAATAAATCTCAAAAATTGCGTTTCTTTTTTTGACCAGTATATATTGCTAATTTTTATATGGTACCTACTATCCTAAAGTAGAAATATGAAATTCATTTGCTAAGATTTACCAGAACAATAAATCAAATGTAGAAATGTGAATCTAGAATTAGTTCAGGAAGATATTTATTTAGTGCAGAGTAGTATTCTGGTAAATTGTTGGCATATAGAAATTGAATCAAAGAGTCGGGAGTCGGTCATTTTTACTGACTCCCGACTCCGACTCCCCAACTCTGGTTCTCACAATGGTCTTTAAGTCAAATTTGTATGCAAGTCAGAACCCATACAAATGGTTTGTACTTAACGTCTTTGTTTAATAGTATATATATACATCACCAGCATTTGCATCAGAATTTTGTTTAGGAGCCATGATAGGGGTTTGCACGTTATCAGAAATTGAATATGAATTCATACGAATGTCTTCACAATGGACGGCACGCACTGTTTTTCTCCACTGCAGTAAGTAGTGCGCCGATTCGTTACTACAAACCATTGTAGGTAACTCAGATTTTTAAAATAATAGACTTTATGGTGGTCTGTTCGTATGTATAGAATGTCGTAAGTCGGACGTTCGTAACCCGGAGACTGCCTGTAATTATACTTTTGATCTTGATTTTCCCAAGCTCTATCTAGATTTTTCTCAAGAATTTTAAAGGTATTTGAATTTGACATATGAGGGCAGAACATTCCAATTATTAACCATTCTGTTACAGAAAGAATATTTCCTTATAGGGACATTCCAGCTCAATTGGTACAGGGGTGGTCGGGTGACCATCTCCGATTTTCTTCAAATTTTCATACACCATTCAATAGCTTAAATCTAAAATTTTAGCTTCCTCAGTCAAAAACTTTTAATTTTATGGTCGCTTAAATGGACCCCACCTTCGACAAAAAATGCCCATGTTGGGCTTGATCGGCCAATGCCTTCATTTTGAGAGGCCTTGAAAAGTGTTTTTTAATAGGAGTAGAAGCTTCAAATTTGTCATGCCAATACAACTTCTGGTGGGCTTTTCAATTTTGCAAGCAAAAAGGCTGTGGAACAAATAGTTTCTAAGTTACAGGGGCTTAAATATGGCTCCATTTTGAAGCTTGTATCAATTCCTCCCACTTTTATGACTACCATTTTCAAAAGTTTTAGTTCTACATCAATCACAGCTGTTTTAATACTCCTAATAGTCTCTATGGGTTGTAAATTTATGAGTGAAAAAAAAAATACCCAAAAAAGGATTTATTTTTATTTTTAAAAATTTCCAAAAGTTGATATTTTCACAAAATTCGCAAAATTAACATCAACTTTGGGGCTTAATATAAAGGTGTCTGAAATTAGTCAGGGAGTTGATACTTCTAGTAAAGAAAGATACATATGTGTAAAAAAACATATATTAAGGAATAGATCTCAACTCAACTCCTTCATATAGTTTTGGTGATTCAAAGAAAAGTGCTTTTTGTGAAAAATCTAAAATTTTTGCAAAATTTATAAATTTTTAATTTCTATTTATGACATTGAATTGTAATTTTACTTCCATTTTATTACTTAAGTGATTTACAATTGTAATAATATGTAAATAAGTCTAAAACATACAAGAAATTTAATGTCTGTCAAAACAACCAGCGACTCGAAGGGCTCTGGGTAGCTCATTTCGCTTTGTATATTCTTATAAATGTAAAACATGATGGTTAATCATTAATGTCCAGGCCTATTTTATAGATCATGATCTTTTATTTTCAGAAAATTTAACTAGAGCAATTAACTTAATTTTACTGCCTGTAATAATGGCTTATTCTAATCAAGAATCAAAGTGCAGCTTTGGTATGTACTTGGATGATCCATGTCATGAACACAGACTCACCAGGAAGGTGGGTATGTATACCTTACATGAGCTGACAGATGAAACAAGGAAACTGCTATTGTGGAGAACAAAAGCAACTTTAATCAACCCAAATAGTGCTACTGTATGCTACCACCAGAGATGGGCAAGATACTTGGAAATTGTATCTCAGATACAGATACAAGATACCCAACAAAAATGTATCTGAGATACAGATACAAGATACTCGAAAAAACTGTATCTTCAAGATACAGATACAAGATACTTTTGAAAGAATAATTATTTGAGTTTAGTTTCACCTGGTGAGCCATGAGCGCACGAGTTGTCTCATTCAATTGTTTATTATTATATTTTCTGGATATAAATAAATGCCAAATCAATGGTACTTCATATCTCAGTATTCATATAGAGATATAACTAAAAGGAAAGCACAAAGTAAATATGTATAAATAATCCTGAAAATTTTTAGGTATAGAAAAATAAAATAAACCACACTTTTTCAATTTATGTATTTCAAATAAATTGTTAATACAGGTATGCTCATTGCTTAGTTACCTACTCACGAAGAAAAAATAAAGTTTTCCTCAAATATATTTGCAGGAATAAGCAAATATATGTATAATTCCTGATTTTTAATCATGTTAAAACCGCGGGATACAAGATGAAACCTGAGTACGTCTGTGCCGAGACTGTGCGCGCAGCGCAATGGTAGTATTCATGTACAAACATGTAACAGCAATCGCCGGCCTGCTTCAATGTGTGTCAGATATGATCATATTTCATGAATAGTTATTAGCGTCTCTATTTAAAAAGTATCTTATGAAAGTATCTTTGAAAGTGTATCCCGGGATACAAGCTACATGACAAAATGTATCTTAGATACTTCTCAAGATCCTCCAAAAATAAAGTATTTAAGATATGTATCTCAGATACGTATCTTGTATCTTAAGATACAAGATACTGCCCATCTCTGGCTACCACCATAAAAAAATGTTTGGAATGCATTACCAACAAATGCAACATAGCTGCCAAGATCCATGGAAAAATCATCGAAAGAAGATAACAAGTAAGTAAATATAGGTAGGTACTAATATATTTAGATTTCATAAAGAAGTTTATATTGTAAATTGTAACCTAAATTAGCTATTTAATTTTAATAGGGTAGGCTATATACTGTGCTACTGAATGCATATGTTTTGAATATTTTATACGAATAGCCTATAACCAAATGTTGAGGTTTTAAAATTATTTTCCAATGTGTTTAGAGTTTACATTACCCTACTTTATTTGCAGAATCACTACAAATTATTGACAAAGACATAGCAACTAGACTGAATCTGATACCAGGACAGAAACTTTGCTCAACATGCTTCTCTAGAGCCAAGACGATTGAAGATGAAAAAGACTCAGGTAGTGATGAATATGTTCCAGAAGAAATAGTTAAGGAGACATTTGACGAAACATTAGGTTCACTAGAATGCTCACCCATTAAGTATGTAAGAGCAAGAGATCGAAAGTTTTATGTGAAAAGGAAACTAAAGCAAATTGGAACATCAACAAAATCAAAGCTGTCAAAAGTACTTCATATGAAGCCTAGCATTTTGGATGAGGAAGCGGAGAAATCTATAGAGAGTGAGGAAGAAAAGTGTTGTCAGCATATGATAGAGGAACTGAAAGAAAAGTGTAAAATTAGTACCAGACAAGAAAAGATACAAATTCTAACACTCCTTCCAATTGGTAAAACCTGGTCCAGAGAAAGAATTATGAAAGAATTTGAAGTGTCAGCCAGAATGGTTAATGCTGTGAGGGCCTTAAAGAGAAAAGAAGGTATCCTTCTTATAATGAGAAATAAAAAGAGTAGCAAGGGTATAAGTGATGAAATAAAGGAAAGAGTGATAGAATTTTTCCAAAACAATGAATATACTAGATAATGCCCTGGTAAAAAAGACTACAAATCAATAAAAACACCACAAGGGAAGGTTCACAAGCAGAAAATACTGTTGTTGACAAATATCAGAGAATTATATACGCTTTACAAAAATAAATATCCAAACGACAAAATCTCCAAATCAAAGTTTTTTGAACTGAGACCAAAATGGTGTATGGGTGTGGGGAGTAAAGGATCACACAATGTATGCATTTGTGAAATACACCAGAACTTTAAACTTTTATGTGAATCACTCCCCGTCAAAGTAGAATTAAGAGAGTTACTAGGGAAAATAGTCTGCAACACTGAAACCAGAAACTGCATGATTAATAACTGCAAAACATGTCATGGTTTAAATGAATTACGGGATTGGCTTCTTACCATTTTTGAAAACAATGATTATGACATGGATGATGAGGTTTCCTTTAAGCAGTGGCTTCATACAGACCATACCCAACTGGTCACAATGACAAAAAGTGTTTCGAATGTAGTAGAAGACATGTGAAAGTGCAAAAAAGTTGAAAGTACACCATTTCATAGCAAAAGCCCAATCAAAATATTTGTCCGACTGTAAAGAGAACCTCAATGATTCTACAGCATTAGTGCTTGTTGACTTCTCTGAAAACTATAGTTTTATAATTCAGGATGCCGTACAAGGGCATCACTGGGACAATACCCAGGCTACCTTGCATCTGGTAGTCTGCTATCAAAAAGTTGATGGTGAACTAAAAGTTACAAATTTTTGTGTAATATCAGATTCACTTACACACAACACAACTGCAGTTCATTTTTTATGTGAAGCCTTGAAATTACTTAAAAGTCAGAATCCTAAACTAAAACATATTTGTTACGTACTTTAGCGATGGCGCAGCAAGTCAATATAAAAACTATAAAAACATCATTAATTCAGTGTTACATGAAAAAGATTTCCAACTAACATGTGAATGGAACTTTTTTGCCACCTCTCACGGAAAGAGCCCCTGTGATGGTGTTGGTGGCACGTCAAAAGGTTAGTTGCCTAGGCAAGTCTACAAGCAACAAGTAAAGGTCACATCACCAATCCAAGAGAGATGTTCGATTGGTGCAAATCTAATATTAATGGTATATAATTTCTGTACATTGATTCAGCTAAAATTGAGGAAAATGCTAATTTATTTTAGTTAGAAAAAAGGTATTCCTTAATTAAGACAATCCCAGGAACCCGTTCATATCACTGCTTTAGACCTTCATCAACAGGCATTAAACTGTACAAAATTTCTAGTGATGAAAATTTCTTTAATGTACAACTTTCCTTCCTCAATGCTACACAAGAAAATGTGGCCTGTTTCTATGAAGGTGACTGGTTTGTTGGAAACATAGTTGAAGTGTGTGATACTGAGAAGGATCTATTAGTAAATTTCATGAAAAAGAATCCTTTTAAATGGCCTGAACAAGAGGATGTTTGCTGGATTCCATTCCAACATGTTTTGTGTTCAATTGAACCACCTACAGTTGCTGGGAAAATGGGGAGACAGTACAAGTTATCAAATGATTGTTTATCTAAAATTGAGGAGTATTTTAAAAAAAGCCTAAGTAACTACAGACCTGTATCAAGCTGAATAATAAATTGCCAATTTATGGCTATGAGGCCATGGAGTGTTGAAGACAATCAGATTTAAAGCCTGAGTACAATAATAAATTCCTGAGTCAGTGTCTAAACATAAGAGTTATTAGCTATATATAAGTTTACATACAAATTTACATAAAACAACACATATTAAAAAAAGAATATGAACTTATAGCCAATAATTCACATGCTTAAAAACTCAGGAATTCATTATTGTATATAGCTAAGTACTGTACACTTGTATTAAGGGAAGTAATACAACAAAGCTACTTAAATTTAAGGTTTTGTACTGAAAATGGTGGTTACTGCTAGTTTATCTGTACTAACTGCATAATTTAAATTACTAGGAAGTGCTTAAAGAGCAGTAGAACACGGTTCTACATGATTTACTTAGGTAGATCCAAGTATTGAGCCTACAAGCTGGTCCATCTGTTGTGTTAACTGCAAATGTAGTAATAATCTAGGTATATATTATGTCTTTTATGAGTAAAACTTTAGATAATTTAACATTTGTGAATTAACTTACCAAGTAATAAAATGGAAGTAAAATTACAATTCAATATTGTAAAAAGAAATTTAAACCAGGGTTGTGGAGTCGGTCCAAAATTTTCCGACTCCGACTCCGACTCCACACATTGTAAAAATTCGACTCCGACTCCGACTCCACACATTGTAAAAAATCTAAAAATCCGACTCCGACTCCTCACATTTTAAATATACGACTCTGACTCCTCTAGTGTTTCACTCTATAATTATCATAATAATAAGACATTTCATCACCACCGCATGAATCATCAGGTTACTTTCTAGGATAAGGGAACATTCAAATATTAAGAAGGATATTGACTTGTAGATATTATCATATTAAGGGATTTTTATTTTTTCCAATTATATATATATATAAGGGTGAGTCAAAAGTAGCGCCCGATTTCTGTCAGTTGATTGTTTGTTTGCCATTTGTATTAGTGTACAAGAAGGTAGAAATAAATGAATGACATGTTTATCTAACCATTTATTCGGGGGAAAATTATTACGGAACTGTACCAAGCTGTTTTACTTGCAATTTTCAAAGTTCCCTCCCTCGTGATCGATGCACAATTGCAGCCGAAAAAACAGAAATCGGGCGCTACTTTGACTCACCCTGTATATATATATATATATTATATATATATATATATATATATATATATAAATGAAAAAGATTCTCTTAAACATAATTAAGGTCTAACCAGTAGTAGTCCTACTTAAAATTGAATAACCCTTCTTAACCTAGTGGCTATAACCAGGGTTGTGGAGTCGGTCCAAAATTTTCCGACTCCGACTCCGACTCCACACATTGTAAAAATTCGACTCCGACTCCGCCCTGAAACGTGCGACTCTCCGACTCCAACTCCACAACCCTGATTTAAACATTTCAAAATTTTGAAAAAATTCAGAATTTTTCACAAAAAGTACTTTTCTTTGAATAGCGAAAACTATATGGAGGAGTTGAGATCTATTCCTTAATATATGTTTTTTTACACATGTATTTTTCTTTACTAGAAGTATCAACTCCCTGACTAATTTCGGACACCTTTATATTAAGCCCCAAAGTTGATGTTAATTTTGCAAATTTTGTGAAAATATCAACTTTTGGAAATTTTAAAAAATAGAAATAAATCCTTTTTTGGTTATTTTTTTATTTCATTCATAAATTTACAACCCATAGAGACTATCAGGAGTATTAAAACAGCTGTGATTGATGTAGAACTAAAACTTTTGAAAATGGTAGTCGTAAAAGTGGGAGGAATTGATGCAAGCTTCAAAATGGAGCCATATTTAAGCCCTTGTAACTTAGAAACTATTTGTTCCACAGCCTTTTTGCTTGCAAAATTGAAAAGCCCACCAGAAGTTGTATTGGCATGACAAATTTGAAGCTTCTACTCCTATTAGAAGACACTTTTCAAGGCCTCTCAAAATGAAGGCATTGGCCGATCAAGCCCAACATGGGCATTTTTTGTCGAAGGTGGGGCCATTTAAGCGACCATCAAATTAAAAGTTTTTGACTGAGGAAGCTAAAATTTTAGATTTAAGCTATTGAATGGTGTATGAATCAACCCTGAAAATTTGAAGAAAATCGGAGATGGTCACCCAACCACCCCTGTACCAATTGAGCTGGAATGACCCTATTGTAAATGGCCCCAAATAAACCCTTGATGCCAGCAGAAAGAGCAAAATGGTACCATACTGTGAGGAAGAAAAATGCAGAAGCATGTAAATTGAAAGTATAGAAATTTATGTAAGAAGTACAGGTGGATGGGGAGTCTGTGAGGTGGGACTTGGTGAAAAGGGGGATCCACAGGAAATGGGGGTTGGGTAAGATATGAATGCTGGGTGGGTTGGGGAGAAAAAGAAGGGATGAGTATTGAGTGGGGCATGAGAAACTGTAATGAGTTTGGAGGAGGTGCCCAAGAATTGTTATATGGCAATTCTTCTCAAAGAAATTTGCTCCTGATGAAAAGGAAAAAAAAGGTCATTCATGCAAACAAGCAGAAAAGTGATGAGCAATCTACAAAATGATGCAAGCAAAGTGGAGAAGGCAGGAGACCACTACCCTGAGCCAGTTTGATGAGTTCTCTGTGCTTACAGTTTGCCAAGTTCAGTGAATGCATGTGCGCTAGTTTGCTTGAAGAATGCTTTTCAAGGCTTTCTGTGGCTTTCTGTAGGATTGGGGGAAACACTACATGGTGCTTGAGGGATGGGCTCACTGGTTGAGTAGGGCACCATCAGAAGGGCTCTTGCTAAATTATTTCTTGTACAGTGGCTGAGGAGGACCATTGATATAGTTGGCCAAAAAAAAATATATTTATGAAAAATGCACCGTATGAAATGAGTTGAACTTAGTGTGGTGCTGGGAGAGTGGTGAGGGTGGGTGATTTCCTTAACATGGAAGGAGGGTGGACAAACACAACGATGTTGACTGTCATTCCAGTGTGGGAAACCAAGGAAAATATTCACATGGATGATGTCATCTTGGTAGTGTTTGTGTCAATGGAACAATGCGTATCTTCAAGTGGAAATTGTGAAAAAATTTGAAATTGTCTCTTAGGGTAGAGTGAAAAAATCAAAAGTGCCAGGATCAAAATTGAGGGGGTCTAGATAGTTGAATTTTGTCCAGAATTAAACTTTAAAACTGATTTCGGGTGGTTGCATACAAAACTGTGATTGCTACCGGCCAATTTATGCAAATTGTATATGTGTGTGACCAAAATTTGAACCCAGTGACCTATCTTGGGTTCTGGACATGATAGAAGGACAATTTAAAAACTGTTTATGATGTAGTTTTTACTTCTGAAGCAGATTAGAACATTTGCAGAGGGCTGTAGGCTCAATAATGCATAAAAAATCCAGGCCTGTGGAGTCGGTGATAAAATTTGCCGAATCCAACTCCGACTCCAGAAATCTGACTTGTATAATTACGACTCTGATGGAATGTTAAGGCCAAATTGATTAAGATTAGCTTTATTAGGCCAATGGAGATTCATAAACAAGGCATTTCATCACCACCACATGACTCATCAGTTACTTAGTGGCTGTAACTATGCCTTAATGGCTTTTTTTCTCTCTATTCAAAAATTACAATAAATCCCAAAATACAAACTGATTGAAGCTTAAACAAAATAAGATTATTATTGGTTTAGCAAATTAATAAGATGTTTTTGTATTATTATAAACATCCGTAATACGTAATATTTTCCATCAGCAATGAGTGAAAAATATTCAAAAACAGCAGATTTATACTTTTGATGTGACATTACGCTGTTATCATTACTTATCAAATTGAAATCTAAAAATCTGAAAAAGATTTAGGGTTGCTAGTACAAAATTTTTTAATTTCCTTTTATTAATTATGTTAATTAATTAATTATAATCCTTATTAATTACACTGGTATGCATCAATTTTGCTGTCAAGGGTTTTGTAAGTGATTCTTATAGAGTTTTTCCTGCTGATTTCGAATCTGCAATCCGTTTTTCTCAATCAGCTCAGGTTATCCGGCTATGGCCTCATAAGTAAAATAGAATTTTTCATGATTTTGTCAAAGCGGAATTGGAACAGTAACATCTATCATCACTTGTTTCACTTGTATAATATCTTTTTTACTTTTCAGGCATATAGATAAAATATTTCATAATGAATAGAGCATGTAAAAATGATCCCAATAGATTCTGCTACATATGTGGGACGGTTACCATGCCAAATAACCAGTCCCAAATCACTAAATTTGTGAAGACAATGTATAGAGCATACTTTGGAATTAAGCTAGGGGACCAGGACAAAAATTTCGCCCCTCATATGTGCTGCAAGACGTGCATTGAAAATTTGAGAAGATGGAGCAAAGGCAGAGCGAAATCTTTGCCTTTTGGAATTCCCATGATTTGGAGAGAAGGAAAGGATCACGTGACAGATTGCTATTTTTGCATGACAAACCTCCAAGGTGGGCTTATAAGTTTATTTTTCTTAAATATTTTGAAATCCTCATATGAAACTTGACATAATATTCACCATATATAGCATAATATTCACCATAATGGTAATCATACATTTACATATACATATTGTTATAGAAAATACATTTACACATACATATTGTTATACAAGTTACATTTACATATACAGTGATTGTATATTTTCTTTCTTTTTCATTCATATTGTCCCCGAAGGGACAATATGAATGAAAAAGAAAGAAAATATACAGACTCCATCGACCTATTTCATATCTTACAGACCGCAGCCTTCCCTCACGAGCGCCACTGTCTGAATGCTTCTTCTATTTCATATGCAAGTTTTATATCCATGTTTCTGTGTTTCTATTTTCAGGAGTTAACAAGAAGAATAAATACATTGTTGTATACCCTGACATTCCTTCTGCTATGAGACCTGTACCCCATGGTCCTGGAATTTCAATACCCGACCCACCTCAAACCCTGGACTTCGATGATTCTGATGATGAATCAATGACCAATGCCAATGACCAGTCCCAGTCGTATATACCTCAAAATACCGCTTCAAATGAGCCGAGGCCTCTCAACCAGGCCAAACTTAATGATCTTACCAGGGATTTAGGACTTTCCAAATTAGCTGCTGAGATCTTGGGCTCATGACTTCGAGAGGACAACTTGCTGGCTCCGGGAACAACATTCTCCTGGTATAGGAAACGAGTGGAAGAATTCTGCAAGTTTTTTGCAGTGCACGAAAATACCTCTTCCTTAGTGTACTGCTGCAATGTTGAGGGGCTAATCGAATCCTTGGGCCTGCCATATAATGCGTCAGAATGGAGGCTATTTATAGACTCGTCTAAATGAAGTTTGAAAGCAGTACTTCTCAACATTGGGAATAGGGTTGCATCAGTCCCTGTAGCACATTCCGTACAACTTACTGAGAGCTACGATAACATGAAAATTTTACTGGATGCTCTCGTATACGACCAACATAACTGGAGGATCTGTGGAGATTTGAAGGTAATACTAATATCATAAGTAAACTATTGCTATTGACTATGTTGCTTTTCCAAAGGTTATTTGAGATTGTATAAGAACACTTAACTTCCCCACAGAAGTGATACAGTCCAATGCATAGATTTTTTTATCTGATAGAACAAATTCTCTAAATTCTTTAAATATTTTCATTTTTTTCAGATTGTGGCATTTGTATTGGGAATGCAAGGGGGATACATGAAATACCCATGTTTCCTCTGCAAATGGGATAGCTGAGCGGATGAGAAGCACTATGCACAGCGTGAATGGGCATCCAGAGAGAATTTTGAACCTAGGTCGCATAATGTCGTTTCAGTGCCCCTTGTACCACCAACAAAAATTTTGCTCCCACCACTTCATATTAAGCTGGGCTTGATGAAAAATTTCATCAAATCAATGAATAAGGAGGGTTCAGCATTCCGATATCTCGAGAGTAAATTTCCTCATATATCTGATGCTAAACTAAATGCTGGGGTTTTTGATGGTCCTCAAATTCGAACTTTGATCAAGGATACTCAGTTCGAAAACGCAATGACTCCAACTGAGAAGAATGCCTGGCAGGCATTCAAATCAGTTGTCACTGATTTTCTTGGCAAGCGTAGAAGTCCAGAATATGAGTCCATTGTCGAAAACTTGATGGAAGCTTTCAAAGCTCATGGGTCGCGCATGTCCATAAAAATGCACTTTTTGTGGTCCCACTTGGACTATTTTCCTGAAAGTTGCGGTGATTATAGTGAGGAACAGGGTGAATGATTTCACCAAGATATCAAAATAATGGAAGAGAGGTACCAGGGAAACTGGGATATCAATATGCTGGTGGACTATTGCTGGTGTTTGAAGCGAGACGTGCCCGAAGAAAAACACAGACGGAAAGCCAAAAAAACTTCATTCCTTCCTCAATAAACTTTTTTCCATATTCATTGTATGAATAAAAGTATTTATTCACACAATGTTTTCATTTTTCACGAGTTCTTATAATATTACTCGTATCTACAGTGTTTAAGCTAAAAAAATCAATAAATTTGGGGATAAAATTGGACTTATAATAAATGGCCAATAGAGAAGAAATCTGACCTGATTGAGGAAAACCAATGTCATTTTCGAATTCAGCATGGTCAAATTATATAATATGAGTTGAAAAAACCCTCACAGCAGACAAAAAAATTTCATATGCATACCAGTGTTATAAGCAACTATATTTATATATTATTTATATATATTTACGATATATTATATTAAAACATTAGGTTAAATCTATTTTATTCATAAAATTGAGCTAGGCCTAGGCCTAGGCTGCTATGGTTATAGTTGAAGGATTTGCACCGACTCCATCCAACTATGCACTTCCGACTCCACTCAAAATTGACCGACTCCACGACTCCGACTCCGACTCCACAGCCCTGAAAAAATCCATATTTATATTATTTTTCCCCAAAAATTGCGATTTTCAGCCTTTTTTTTTTTAAACAATTTGCGGTAAATATGTACAATTTTCTACTAAAAATATTACAAATCAACTTAAGATTAATCTAAAGTAACATCACTCATTAAACAAAGTAATAAAAAATAATCATCTAAACAGCTTCAGAATATTGTATTTTTGTATTGAACACTTTCATCAGTTTTCTTGATTTTATCTTTTGTCAAAATAATGTCATGATGATGTTCAAATCTTACCACAGTTGAGGAAGCCTCTGTTACAATTTTAATGTGCCTCTCTACAGCCTGATTATGAGCTAGAAATGCTATGATAGGGGGGGGGGGTGCTCATGAATGTCAGTTGAATTTAAGTTTATCATTTTGAGATACCTTTGAGCTTCATTATCAATTTTAGGCACCATGAATCTCCTGACACTACCATCTCTCACAACACTCAAGTCAGGCTGTAACTCTGGGACTTCAATATCCTCATCTGAATCAATTATCAGATTACCACCTTTGAAGTCATTGTCTATCACTGTTTCAACTGATTCATTCATGACCAAAAGTACCTTGTTAACTGCAGTTGCAGATTTGTGGGTCTGAATCAGCAAGCATGGCAATTAATACATTCTCAGGGTGAGCATAGTGCGTGTTTCAGTAGAGGGTTTTCAAGGCTATCTCCCTGGCTTCCTTGTGAGGAAATTTCAGGATCCTTTAAAGCATATCCTAAAAGTTCTTAGCACCATCTGTGCATCAATACTCCTTGATCTGGAACCAACTTGGAAAATAGACGAAGATACAAAACTCTGGAAGTGTGACCAGAACTTTGTAAGGCTTCCTTTAAGATGTATAAAATCTGAGGATTCTACATGCCAGAGTCAACCACCTTGAATGACAGATTGGTCCAACTTCAAGGAGCTCAAGATCAGGATCAACACAGCCAAGCATAACAGCCATACAGATTCTGTATGGATTCAGTTTTGGTAATTTTGTAGGTTTGATAGATATCCAAAAAAGAAAAGTGGTGACAAACTTGTTCCAGAGTGATCTTTCTTCCTTTATTGAAAAAACTTCCAAGTTGTTTGACATCTTCTGTGAGGACTCAACTCGGAGAAGAGATTACCAGGTATCAAGTAAGTACGGTATTAATACTTACTTGATACCGTACTTGGTAAAAGACATTTATTTTATATCAAGTTAATATTCTAACAAGATGTTCATTGGACAGCAGTGTCCAAAATTTGGACTCTAACTATTAGCAATGTTACATGGATCATAATTAATTTTTTCAAAGGTATTGTCAACAGAGCAACAAGTGTGTTCAAAGCATACTCATATTTTAAACTATATAGTATACATATTTTGTTCCTATTTTGTTCTATCCTGGATTCCTGTTGTTCACTGACACCAGCTGTTTCATCATGTGATTCCAGGCTGCCCTGACTTGAGAGATTGTCGAGATCACTGTCATGTATTGCTGCTGAGCTTGCTGGAACAACTTGGAAAAACTCTTCTGAGCTCTTCCCTGGGGATAGTAAAATACAATACAATATGATTGTGATACAAGATAGGTAGTTTACCAAAGATGCAAAAACAAGATTTTATAATTTGTAGTACAATCATTTTAAGAAACCCAGATTTTCAGTGGCTGTTAATTAAAAGTTTTTAATTTATGTAGATCAAACTCACTCTTTTCTTTTGCTTGCTCCTGCTGTACTCCTCTCCTTTTTTATTTGATGTCTGCTGATGTAAGGCATTCCTTAAAACCAACCCATCTTCCTATTCTAGCTGTTTTGTGGTCCTCATAGAAAGCATAGTCTTCTGTCATTTTGAGTTAATACAAATGTTCCAAATCACTTCTCCAATTTGAGTCCTCACAGAAGATGTCAAACTACTTGGAAGTTTTTTCAATGAAGGAAGAAAGATCACTCTGGAACTTGTCACCACTTTTCTTTTTTGGATATCTATCAAACCTACAAAATTACCAAAACTTTAATGTTGTGAATGCAAATTTCAATTATAAACCCTAAGTTAAGTTCGTCAAAACAGAATTTATTACCAATCATTCTTATGATTTGCAAATCACTGAATCACATGATCATGTTAATAAAATTGCTGTCACAAACAAATAAATGTAAATACAAAATTTACAAAAGTATGACATATTTTAAATCTTTTTATAAGGGACTGAAAATTTGAGTATTACCTCGAAAATTCTTTGACCTAGATCCTGAATCTTGCTAGTGACACTGGGGCATGAAATTGGATAGACATTGCACCAAATCCAGTGTTCAATCAGACTTAGTGCAACTGTATCAGCTGCTTGTCTGGTTGTCCAGTTCTCTTCTGCCATTACACTTTGGATGACATCTTTACATTTTAACCTATTTATTAACACTTTCAGTACTCAGTGTATTAACAAAAATGACTAATAATAAATTATTATGGTCGTAATTATGAAATTACTCAATAACTTGGCTATAAATGACTTCCTACTTCATTGTATGGTAAATACTGCAAGAGATGAAGTCTGAATTCTGATTTGAAATCAAACTCCAGACCAGTGATGTAGTTGAGATCACCATGGCTGAGACAGAGACCAGAAAAAAGGTCTTGAGACTGAAATTGAGACAAAGACCATATGCAATTTTTGCATGTATTCAATGTTGTGTAATACCTAATTCCTAAGCTCTGTATTTCACATTCAGGAATAAAGATTCTGAAGAGGTTATCAAGTGACAGTTGCAAAATTTACTCATAATTTAGTCACAAATTTATAGTTTGTGACATTTTTCAGCAGTTAACTGCCTAAGTAGGTACCGTACTTAAAACAAGACAAGTGTTTGTTGCATTTGAGAAACATCACAGTGATGTAGTAGAGACCACCATGGCTGAGAATGAGACTGAGACCAGAAAAAAAGGTCTTGAATTTTACATCACTGCTCCGGACTTGGTTCCCTATAAAGAAAAAGGGGTATTATTATAGTATTACACCCGTCTAATGTCCAGCAATTATTATATGTTCATTAAGTAGATTTTTTAATTCTAAGACACTTCTTCTATAGCATTTCCGTCGCAAATGCTTCGTTTTTGAGATATAAACATTTTTTTGGTGTGTATCTAGTGTGTGTTTGTACGTTCATACGTTCGTTTGTGTGTTCGTACGTTCGCTTGTGTGTTCGTTTGTGTGACTGTTACATGTCTGCCCAATCACTGCGCTCCATCCATTTCGAATTTGAATTACTTTGCTACTGGAGTGGCTTTGTGTGACATGTGCTTGTTTGATTATTACCGCTGTATTGTCGCTTTCTACGAAAATTTAGAAAAAAGTGTTGAGTTTCTGCATGCTCACAGTGTTCTACCGACAGTAGTGAAGTGTCCACATTGTAAATGGAGTGCACATCGTCAAGACCAGAAACTGTGGCGTTGTAGAAAAAGTTACGTTGTGCTTAAAACGAAGAAAAGACGGTACTGTGATTATTCTGTCTTAGATTTTAAAGGTAATTCCTATTTTTCTTTTAGGTTAGGATAGGTTAGGTTTAGTTCTTAGGTTAGGTCAATTTTGAAGGTGAAATTTGTTTTTCCTATAATTTTTGATGTTTTGAATGAATCTGACCTTCAAAACCATCGGAAATGACTCGTTTTCTGTGATTTCCCCCACATTGCCGGCTGAGGGGGGGGTATCTAAAAACGAGTCATTTCCGATGGTTTTGAAGGTCAGATTCGTTCAAAACACATCAAAAACCATAGGAAAAACATAAATTTCACCTCCAAAGGGAGACAGGTGTAATACTAAATTTACCGAAAAAGGAAGTACACATTCAAGCAAAGATACAAGCTCATTATAGAAATTAATAAATTAACTATAACTTTTGAACAGCTCAACAAAAATTGAGGAAAGCTCATATGCACATGGATTATTATTAATTGATGTATCATGAGCAAAATCAGGTCCCTGCATCAAAGATCAAGGTCAAATATAGGTTGGGGGTATTTGTTTCATTCTGACATAGTTTTGGTTGGTATTGGATCCACAAGGTGTGTGTTATATAGATGCATGATTTTTACTTGAAAATTTATATTATTTTGTATTGAAACCTGAGCATGCATAATGTTCACTTAATTTTATGCTAAATCTTTAAATATGTTTACACACCTAATGTTTCCTTACAAATTCCAATATGTTTTCTGTACAGGGTGTTCCACTTATTTTGAAACCATTGAAACATTATTTTATAGGAAATGTGTTGTGTAATAATTTTTTTGTTTTTTCAGATTGATATTTAAGGAGAGGCAAATTGTTTACTGTGGAACTCTGAAATCTATAGCATTGAATAAAGATTGTGGAACTTTATTTTCAAATGGCTCCATAGCTCAAGTACAATGAGCTTTCAGAAGAATATTTAAGCAGAGATATGCTCCTATTAAACATTCAATTCTGTGATATGTTAACATATTTTGGGAAGAAGGCTCTGTGGCTCCAAAGAAGCGCATGCGAACACCATCATTGCAAACAGCAGAGAATATTGCTGCCATAAGCACAGCAATTCACTGATGGAGCAACCAGCTATACTGCACATATTGCCATGAATTTTCTTGCGTAACACTTTCCCAATAATTTAATTTGATTTCTCAATGGGGGGTCATTCTCTGTCAGATCAACCAGTGCCTAACACCCTCATCTCTCAGATTTTGCTGAAATTTGGTTTATAGGGAGTTTGTGGGCCCCTGAATCCATTTCTGAAATTATAAGGTCAATCCGACCAACGGTTCAAGAGATATGACCTCGGGAAATTTGAGGTCACTAACATTTGGCGACCCATAACTTGGGTAATAATGGTCACAATTATATAAAAGTATATATATTTAGAATCAGAAAACGACAAGGAATCCAAATATGCAAGTTTTAGAACTCTAGGTTGAAAAATAAAAAAGTTACACTGTAACCAAAATTTGAGGTCACGATTAAATGTAAAAAATGAAGGCATAGGCATTGGCTATTAGAATCAGCAAAAAAAAGTGTTTATGTTAGTATTTTTCATGTAACTAACATATAAGTGAACACCATATTCATAAGTTGTGCGTCAATTCTACCTATTTTTTCACACTTAAGCTCATAATTTGACCTATAGAAATTAAAATTACATTTTTTTATAGATATAAAAACAAAGGCAAAAAATGTAAAATTGTATTTCACTGCTAATCTACACTGGCAATAATAGTTATAATAGTGAAAGGGGAAGACCTACTTAGAGGATTCATGTGCTAGCCTAATACAATTTTTGCATGCTCGATGCTCTCATCAATTTCTTTTTGTGGAAAAATGTATTGAATTCTGCTGCCTCCTCTTAGGGTAGGACAACTCATTACAGTTAATATATGATGTCCTGGCACTGCACATGAATCCTTGTTTGATGGATAATAATATGCACTTGATCCTGATGACCCAGAGGGATGTAGAAAGTTCACAGTGAAATCATCAAACTCTTCACAATATTCCTCCACAATTCCATACCAAACTTGCATGTCATAAATGCAGCCAACATACTCTCCTGGTTTGACACATTTTAGGTTACCAAGCATTGCAGGTTCATTAGTAAAATGACTTTTCCTTATTCTTTTCTTTTCTCCAATGCCACTTGAAATGGGATACACCATCAGTTCTTCCTTGTTTAGGGGAACAAATCTATGATATTTCTGAGTTCCAGGAATAGCCCTACTATCCTTGAATCGATGTTCCAACCGTTCTTCTGCATCTTTCAAATCAGCTGTAGTTACAAAGAAAAAATTTATCTTCTTGCTCAAGTTTTCTTCACAAAACTGAAACATGTGTTCTGGTGTAAGAATTTGCCTCTCTGTAGTTCTCTGCAAACTGGCACGAGCAGTAGCTCTTTTCACTGTTCCTCCAATCCCATCACATGCATTTTTGCCATGGGATGTAGCAAAGAAGTGCCATTCACAAGACAGACCAAAATCCTCTTCATGGTAACAGAGATTTGTGAAGTTGTATCTGTTCTTATATTGGCCAGCACATCCATCTGAGAAATAGTGCACCTTCTTCAATTGTGGGCATCTGAATTTAACATATGTCATAAGCTTCAATATGAATGAGTAAACCATTATAGTGTTGTGTTTTAGTGATGCAGATAAGAAACAGACACTAAAATGGCTAAGTTCCTGGTCTGCAGATGATCTATAATAGATGACAAAAGGGTGAACTGTACACTGTGAATTGTCCCAGTGAAACCCTTGGGCAGCATCCTGGACAATGAAAGAATAATTCTCAGAGAAATCACCTACTATAACTACCTCGCTCTGAGGTGGTAGTGTTTCTTTCAACTGCTTGAAGTACTGTGATTGTTGCTGAGCAACAAAGTGATGACGAACCATGCGGGATATTTTCATGCTTAGGGATGATAAGTATTCATGAAGTGGCTCCACCTTATCAACCATTGTACAACGGTCAACAGTCACCCATTGCTTGTAAGATATTTCATTTGGAGCTGATTTCACACTGTCAAGTAACTCAAGAAAATCCAGGACACCCTCTTCTCTTGGGCAATCATTGCAAAGTTGCATCATGCAAGTCTCTCTTTCTGTACTGCAGACACTGTAATCCATAAGATCCTTGTATGAAAGACCTCTTTCTCCCAATGCAGCCAGCTGCAATTTTGGATTTTGATGGTATGTGCAGACACAGACAGAATGAGTCCCACCACTACCGGCAAGCACACAATATGATGGCCGTAATTTTGCAAATGTGGAAAATCCTATTTTGGGATTCTTTTCATCATTTTTATATAGTTCAAACATCTCTCTTAAATTCCCGAGGACCAATCGTTTTTGCACCTTCATTGCACCTTCAGCACTGATAACTTTCACGCAATCCTTTTGGCCAGGACACATACGACTAACCTCTTCTGACTCATAGAATCTTCTAACTATATCTTTGTGTTCTTCAGATATCACTTTTCCTTTGCTCATTAGTGGAATCTTCGGAAGGATTCCATGTTCTGATTTAAGTGAACGGCTTCTTTTCACCATGTATGTTGTAGTTTGAAAGAAACTAGCTGTTTTTTCAATTGTGTATGGTGAGAGTGTCAATATTTGTAGTTTGTGATGGTGACATTTGCTCTCCAGGAATGACTGTTTCAATTCATCATTAATTTGTCTAGATGTTTTTCAGATTTAGTTTCAGGTTTGAAGTATCACTTACCTCCTCGGTAATTTTAACACCATAACTGAGTTCTAGCCTCCCTTCAGGTGTTTCTGAGCAGATGATAGCTTACCACGAGCCTTGCGCTTTTCTGGCTTAATGACAGCCCTTCTGAAAGAACAAAAAAAAGGTTTCACACACCTGAATATTAGTAATTAAATATTAATTATAGTACCTTAAATGCTATATAATTGGCTATATAGTAGATCAAACAGACCTTGTAGTAAAGTATAAGTTATTATATTAATTTATTACTTACTTTTTTTAACTGGTGTTTGGTCCAGAAATGCTAGAACTGGTTCAACTGAAGTTGAAGGATTTTCCTTTATCAAGCAATCACTGTCATTGTCCAGATCTTGAATTGAAGAGATGTTACTCAAGCCACTGATAGTAGATGATTCATTTGAATCCTGCTCAGACTCGTTGTTTTCAGTGGTACTAAGTATAGTGGGGTTTTTCATTATCAGTGTCCAGCAGTTCACACACAACAATGAGTTTTTTTTCACTCTTCCAGCACATTTTTCAACAAGTACATCAGTCACTTTTCTAAGATTGATTGTTATGCGTTTCTTGTGTTTTTGAATAGGGTCCTGGCAGTATTTCAAGTGCCGAACCATTGTATTTTGATCTGTAAAGATATAGGATTTACAATTAGGTAATATTATTTTTTAGAAATATATAGCTATACACACTTAATATTTTAGGCCTTGATAGTCTCTGAGGCTCATTAAAACACCATACCCACTAGCCACCCACAGTGCTGGCTGGAACTGTACTAACCTGTAGACAAGGAATTTTGCAACTATCTGTGTTGATTCTGCACTTAGACAAGTAGCAACATGTTTCAACAGTTTGTTTAGGCTACATGTGAGCTTAGTCTTCCCCTTTCACTATTATAACTATTATTGCCAGTGTAGATTAGCAGTGAAATGCAATTTTTATTAAATTCTTGGAGCTTGAGGTCAAATTGATAGCCAAGATATAAAATTCCTTGAAATGACAAGCAATTTATAAATTTGGTGTTCACTTATAAGTTAGTTTACATGAAAAGTACCAACATAAACAAACTTTTTATGATTGTTTCTATTAGTCAAGAACTCTGACTTTGTTTTTTTATATCTATAAAAAATGTAATTTTAATTTCTATAGGTCAAATTATGAGCTTAAGTGTGAAAAAATAGGTAGAATTGACGCACAACTTATGAATATGGTGTTCACATTATATGTTAGTTACATGAAAAATACTAACATAAACAAACTTTTTTTTGCTGATTCTAATAGCCATGCCTATGCCTTCATTTTTTACATTTAAAAAAATTCATTTGATACCCAGAGGTCAAATCGTGACCTCAATTTTGGTTACAGTGTAACTTTTTTATTTTTCAACCTAGAGTTCTAAAACTTGCATATTTGGATTCCTTGTCATTTTCTGATTCTAAATATATATACTTTTATATAATTATGACAATTATTACCCAAGTTATGGGTCGCCAAATGTTAGTAACCTCGCGAGTGACCTCAAATTGCCCGAGGTCATATCTCTTGAACCGTTGGTCGGATTGACCTTATAATTTCAGAAATGGATTCAGGGCTCACAAACTCCCTATAAACCAAATTTCAGCAAAATATGAGAAATGAGGGTGTTAATTTCAATTTTTTTTGGTTGATCTGACAGAGAATGACCCTGGGGTGACATTTCATGGCTGCCACATTCACATGATCTAACAGCCCCTGATTTCTTCCTGTGGGGTTATCACAAGCATAAGATGTGCTGCAACAGACTTGAAAATGTGGACTAACTAAAAAACAACATAACTTGTGCATTTGTGAAATTCCAGCCCATTCTGGGCTGCAGTGAACAATGTGTTAGTTCTCTGTTGCAAGTGCATAAAGCAAGAAGGAAAACATCTGAAAGGAAAAATTTTTTCTATTTTATTTTCATATAAATGAGTATTCACACAGTTCAAGATAAATGGAACACCCTGTGGATCCATTCATGCTGATCAACTGATTTGATTTATTGATTTGTTCTTTTATGAATTTAGAAATTTATCTTGCTTAATTTCATTCATTTATGAACATCTCGTGAATGCCTTCATATCATAACACCTTATTGTGGAAGAATAAATATTTGTTTTTTTTGTTTGTTTATTGGATTCAGCTAAGCTATTATCTTACCTGTACCTTTTTATGCATATAGTTCCATACACAAAAAAAATATCTGAAATTTTTCTTTTTTCAGTTTTAGATATAGTTTTAATTTAAGTGAAATATAAGAAATGGCTGATGATGCACTCAAAAGCTTGCAAACATACATGATCCAACTGGAGCAGGTGAGCATTGACTAAGTTGATTAAGGTTATGTTTGTAGGATTAGTTGATTCCAGACTGTTCAGTCATATATGGCTACCAGACCTAAGCTATTTTTTTAAAATTATGCAGGGTAGATGAGCCTTTTTTAATTTTTAGAGATGATATAGTGGGACTTTTTTTTTTTTTTTTTTTTTTTTTCCCCCCCAGTATGCAATTTTATCTATGAGAGATATATGATAAAAAGGAAAGTTTTTATAGTAATTAATTAGCATTTGTTTAACCCCACATTACCTCCAAATAGACATGGTAGTTGCAGCATACAATAGGTTATTATGCTCCTGCTAAAAACAATTTGGAGGGGCTATACTAGTTTGCACTTGTTTGTCCATCCATCTTTTCTTCACTCATATCCATGCCATAACTTTTTAACCACTTAGCTAACATAAATTGAAGAAATTGTACGCATACACATCATGAGCAAGAATCTGGTACTTGTATTAAAGGTGGTCACAAATTGAGGTCAAAGGTTACAAGGACATTTTTTGTCTGCACTGTAACTTTTGAACCACTGAACATAAACTGATAAAACTTCAAATACATATTAGTCAAATATGTATTGTGCTATCAACATGAATCAGGTTCTGAAAGATTACTGTTACAACTAGAGACAGAGGCATTAATGTTGTTCTGACATAGTTCTTTTTTTATATACAATATGCAGTTTATGCACTTTATATTATATCTATAGTTATATATATAACTTTTGGTTTGCTTCTGCCCAAACTGTTCATTCTGACGATGGTCAAGCTTTTCACTCCACCTTAGACCTACAGTTTAATGTGGAATCCAAACCACGCCCCACCAGCAGCCCATCGTCTTAATCACTAGGCTACCCAGGATACCCATTTATCTACCAACCACTTTCTTTGTGTGGAAGGATGAATAGCTGGGTTTTGCTGCACAACACCTACTGTCACTGGGTCTCAATTAAGGGGCCAATGGATTTGTAGTCAGTGACACTAACCACTACACCACCATATATACATAACATTAATTCACACTTCCTGTTCTCTTCACTCCTATGCCAATGATTCCACTCTTCACTTCTCCACCCACTTCCCAAAGTGTCCCTTTCAATAGTCACTCCATGATTTGTGTAGTATGGCTATGGAGTACCTGATGTTGGATCTTTCTGCTATATCTGATTGGGGCAGAAAATTTGTGGCTTTCAATGCCTCAGAAACCCAGTTTCTCCATCTGTCTACTCATCACAATCTTCCATGTGACTATCTCCTTAACTTCAACAATATGCAACTCAATTCTTCCTCTTCTCTTAACATTCTTGCCATTTCCTTTTCTTGTGATCTTTCCTGGAAAGATCATATATACACGCTCTTTCTAAAACAGCTTCTAAGAGGTTAGGTGTGCTGTTACTGGCTTTGCAGTGTCTTCACCCACACTCAGTTGCTGTCTCTGTACAGGGGTCTTGTCTGCCCATGTACGGAGTAGGGCTTGGTGATAATCGATCGCCGTTGAAAAAATTGGCGATAATCGCCATTATTTTTTGGAAAATGATAACCATCATCAGAAAAGTTTAACAAGTTTTTGATGTAAAATTTTATAATTTCTGACAAATTCAGCTGTGAAACTGCGTGATAACATTTTTCTGTTAATATCAAAGCGAAAACAATGTTGACTGTTGTATGCTAATATATTTTATGATTAAATTATGTGATTAGGGCTGCAAGTATATTAAATTGTTTGTATTGATTGACAAAAGAATTAGGGAAAAGAATGACACTGGCACTTTCAAAGGTAAGGAAAGGATTGTATCAAATGTTAAACATGCAATGCAACTACTTTTCACAATGTTCACAATGTTCCAGCTCCAACTGCTTACTGCTGCTGCTGAGAAACGACTTCGTAATTAGTATTCAGGAACATCAACATCTCCACTGTTGTGGCCTTGAGGCAGCTCCTGATGTTGGAGGCGATCAGCCATACGGATGGATTCATTCAATCATCAAATATCATCAACATCACGATTATCATCACTGAAAATTGCAGCGATTATCGTTGGTGATTTCCAAGCCCTAGTATGGAGTATGCTTCTCGCGTATGGGGTGCCTCAATCCACACAGCTATACTTGACTGGGTGAAATCAAAGGCTTTTTGTCTAATCAATTTCTTGCCTCTTACTCACTCTTCAATCTCTCTCTTTGCCGCAATGTTGCCTCTCTCTCTCTTTACTATCACTATTATACCAGACACTGTTCTTCTGAACACACTAACTGCATGCCTCCTCCTTTAAGAAGAGCATGCAGCGCCACACTTTCTACACTTTCTCATTCCTCTTCTGCCCAACTCTCTAATGCGAGGGTTAATTCATATTTCCAGTCTTTCATCTACTCAACCAGTCAACCCTGGAACAATCTTCCTCAATTCATCTTTCCCCATGTCTCTGACCTTCAATCTTTCAAACAGTGTCTAGGCATCTCAAAAACCCTGGAGCTTGATTTTGGCTCTCTTCTTCTATCAGGAGGGGCACTTTTGTGGGCATTAATTTCATTTACCCTTGCCCCCTCCTAACTGCATTAAAAAAAAATATATATATATACACACAGAGCTTAATTTGTAAATGAAAAAGAAGTGGAATGCAGGTGAAGCCCTCACAGTTAGGGGGTCTGGGAGAGCGCTGTAAGCTTCCCCAGTCGGGTCTGGGGCGGCGCCCTGGAAACCAACGCATTTTAAACGCTTTTTCTGCGAAAACTGCACAACATGCAAATGAAAGTTCTTTGAATACAGTATTATTTTAAAGAAAAAGTTAGACTGTGATTGCAACATCTAAGTAAAATGTTATTTCATCTAAGTGAAACAAGATATTATATGTATTTAAAACAAAATAAAATTGCTTTACTTACATGCTATTGCTATATATAAGCGGAGCTTATGTATAGGCATTTTGTTGGATTTTAAATTACAAAATTACGATGCTGACCTTTTTATTAAAATAAAAACCTTTTTTTTAATTAGGTTTTAAAATAAAAGTACCGGAATGGCGTTCTGGAGCGTTCTGTCACAAATTAAGCAATATATATATATATATATTAGGGTGCTTTTAAAAACTGAAAGTGTGAATTTCAGGTCACAGAACCCCGCAAATGATGAGGTTCCGGGAGCAAATAAAGCACATGATTTTTTTGGAAAATCATCAAATATTTAGAGGTTGCCCAAAGACCCCAAAGTTTTACCCATATGCTCATTTATTTATGCGCCCTTTTTAAGTCACTTCTAGTGTTTATTAACCCATTGATACACAGGAATTGAAGCGGAAAGACAGGCATGTGCAGGAAATGGAAGAAATCTCTGCTACCGTTGTTATGGAAACCTCATCGTCAGCGTCATCAAGTGAGGAAACAAGTCCCGAAAGAAAGCCAGTTACATCGTCGGCTCCAAAACATCACCATGGGACGATGGCAATCAGTTCGGAGGTCGCTGCGGCATTGGACCGCACGCGGATGAGCGACAGGGCAGCTGCTCGTGTTCTCATCCCCTTTGGCATGCAAATGGGTCAGGACATAAGTGAGATGTGCCTCAGTCCAAGTGCTATTCGGGCCAGCAGATCCAGGTACAGATCAGCCCACGAAGCAGAGGTGAGAGCTTCCTACAAGCCTGAATGCCCTCTTGTTCTTCACTGGGAATGGAAAACTTATGGCAGACTTAATGGGAAGAGACAAATCGACCGTTTAGCCATCTTAGTTACCGGGGATGGGATGAGCAAGATTCTAGCCATCCCGAAACTCCCAGACTCCAAGGCAGAAAGGACAGCAATCGTCATCATCGAAACCATCGAAAACTGGGATCTTGGCCAGAAGAAACTCCGCTTGAAACTCGGAGGCTGCGCGGTCAACTGATCGAGGTTTTCAAGCTCTTACGAGGGTTCAACGATGTCGATTATAGAAGTATGTTTAGTTTAAATGATAACCCAACTCGCAACAATGGTTGGAAGTTGGATTTGAAACGGTTTAGGACTAGTGTGTGTGGGAATTACTTTACGTATAAGATCTGTGACACATGGAACAGGTTACCTTCGGAAGTTGTGAACAGTTCCTCTGTGGATCAGTTCAAGAAAAGGTTAGACCAAATTTTGCAGACTCTTTGAGTGTGTAGAAAATTTTCCGTGGCACCCGTTGCCATTGGTACCTCCTCGGTATGGGCCGCAAGGCCTTTTGAGGTACTTCTTTTCCTTGTAACTCCTCCTTGTAACTCTCTTCTCTCTCTCTCTCTCTCTCTCTCTCTCTCTCTCTCTCTCTCTCTCTCTCTCTCTCTCTCTCTTCTCTCTCTCTCTCTCTCTCTCTCTCTCTCTCTCTCTGAACTTGTTTTCGCTTGAAACTCGGAGGCTGCGCGGTCAACTGATCGAGGTTTTCAAGCTCTTACGAGGGTTCAACGATGTCGATTATAGAAGTATGTTTAGTTTAAATGATAACCCAACTCGCAACAATGGTTGGAAGTTGGATTTGAAACGGTTTAGGACTAGTGTGTGGGAATTACGTTACGTATAAGATCTGTGACACATGGAACAGGTTACCTTCGGAAGTTGTGAACAGTTCCTCTGTGGATCAGTTCAAGAAAAGGTTAGACGAAATCTTGCACACTATTTGAGTGTGTAAAGACATTTAGGACCTCAGTCTGCGGAAATTTCTTTTCCTGTAAAATAGTTGATATCTGGAACCAACTTCCCTCAGAGGATGTTTCCAGTCAAAGTGTAAATCTGTTTAAAAATAGGCTAGACAAATTACAGAACACACTCATAGTTTAAGATTAAAACCTCAGAAAACTCTGCAGGAGTTCGCTTGCTCGGTGTCTCTGTGAGCAAGCTAAATATAGAGCTATTTATATATTCTCCACTTTCCTGTAAAATTTCCTTGGCTACTTTTCCAGGGTCAAGGTATTTTCTTCAACCTTTTTCCGTACCTGCCTCTGGCAGGGAGGGAGCGGAGGGTGGGGAGAGAGCCTTCTACTTTTCTATCCAGTTTTCTACTACTGCTAGCATAGTTTGAAAGACAAAATTTTCCCTGGCACCCGTTGCCATTGGTACCTCCTCGGTATGGGCCGCAAGGCCTTTTGAGGTACTTCTTTTCCTTGTAACTCCTTGTAACTCTTTGCTTTGACACGACAGCCACCAACACTGGCATCCATGGAGGAGTGTGTGTGCGAGTAGAGCAGGCTCTCGGGCGTGAAATGATTTACTTTGCGTGTCGACATCACGTGCTGGAACTGCTGCTTGAAGCAGTATTTTCTTTCCTTGTTGGAGACCTTTCCAAAGGACCTGAGATTATGATTTTCCAGAGCTTCCGTAATGTTTGGCCGCAACTGAAATTGAATGAATACTCCACTGCCGCGGACGAAGAGGGCACAGCTGCAGTGATCAGTCCCTGGGCCGAGAAGATGATTCATGAAGCAAATGACCTTCTGAAAGTGAAGCATCCCAGAGATGACTACAAAGAGCTTCTTGAACTTGTAGTCATTTTCTTGGGAGGAGTACCTCAGGACGTCGGAGTCCTGTGTTCATGGCTCCAGGGGCTTTGCACCGAGCACGGTGGATGGCGCGTGGAATTTACTCTTTCAAGATTTGGATGTTCAGATACCAGTTCACGATGCACATGAACCAATGTCTTTCAACATCTCGTGGAGCAAGTAGCAGTGACCGCCTGATTTCTGGGTTGCGGGACTTCTGTCTCTTCGTTGCTCAAGATTACGTCCTTCCGTGGTTTTCAGCAAGAGAAGCAGCAAGCGCTCCACGAAGCGACTTAACCCTCCTTCAAAAGTTGCAAAACACCAATGCCGGGTACAAGAGTTTTAATCGGCATCTCTGGTACCTCAATGAGGTAAACGTGGGCCTTGCACTATTCGATCCTGCAGTCGATGATGATGAGAAGCGGAAAATGGTAGAGAATATGAATTCCGTTGAAGGGTCAGAAGCTCCCCCCTCCCGACGAGTCTGGATTCCAGATCCAAGAGGAAAGACCCTGGCAGACTTTTGCTCTTCCAATACGTACAATCTGTTCACCCTTCTAGATCTTCCTGTCGATTTCCTGCAAGAGGATCCATCAAACTGGGAAAACACCACCAGCTTTGGTTCAGCAAAGATCAGGGTGCATTCCTTAAATGTAGTGAATGATGCAGCAGAGCGAGGCATAGCATTGATTCAAGAATTCACGAAGGCTGGAAGGACTCGGAACGAAGAGCAGATGCAGTTCATGATTCAAATCATCGAAGAACATCGTAAAGTCTTGCCGACAGCCTCCAAAGCCACTTTGATGAAAAAATGAATGCCAACACTCGAGGTGTCATGTACTTTAATCGTTAATTATGAATTTAGTGAATATACTCACACGATATATTTGTTCTGAATACTTATTGGAGATGCAATTTATCATTTAAACTGAGAATTAAAATTTCCATTGCCCTATAAATTGAAAATACCTATCAGCTGTGGGCAACCTCTAAATGTTGTTGGATTACAAAGAAATTTTGCCTGTTTTCTCATGTATCCTCACAAAATAAAGGGTTCCGCTCCCTTGCATTTTCATTTCGCATTTTTCACCATATACCATAAACACACCTAATTATATATATATATATATGGTCACCCAAAGAAACTTATGCACAAACCTTGCATGCACAGTCTGTAATATAATATATATATATATATATATATAGTGATGCACCAATGGCAAATTTTAGCCAATACCGATTATTTAATAAACAAAAACTTAAAATTTTTGAAGATTTCTTATGTTGGTATCAAATTAATTTTTTATATATCCTTCTCTAGCCAGCTTACCATCTGCAGTACCTAGTGTACAGTAGATTAATAAATTAGTTATTATAATGGAGTAATAACATCATAATAGCTGTAACCTGATTTTGAGTCTGAATTTTTTGTTTTAACTGGAATTTTGTTTCAAAACTGAATGAAAAATAGAGGAACAGGGAACACCTAATAGGCCTACTGAAGTTCTGATTAATTCAGTTATTTGCCCATTTTACTCAAAGAAAATTGTTTTTACATAAAACCTTCATTGCAACTAATTCATGATGACATTTTGTTTTCTCATTTTTCACCTTTTCATAGAGAAAGGTGAAATAATTTTATGTATGGTGCAATAATACAGTAGGTACCCCCTAGCTATCTTTCAACAAAGGTCATGAATATATACACAAATCTAACAAGTGTGTTTATTATACAATTTTTTTACTTTTTTTTATAATGGCCTCCTCATCACCCTTTATAGCCATCCAATCCTCCCACATTAAATTATTTATTTTTAAAAATCAAACAGAATACAATTCAGCTCCATAACTAAACTTAGCGAGTCTTTACAGTTAAATAAACAAATTATGGCTTCAGAGAAGCATATGTATAAAATTCTAAAGTCATAACTCATAATGCTCAGTACACTAAATGAATCTTTGCAAAAAAAACATAAAAAGAAATGAAAAACTCAATTAGTTTTTAAACATGAACTCATATTTCCTTTTTATTTCCTTAAAATACTGTTCCTCATCTCGAGTCCTTTCAATATTTAAAATTTAGTAATGGTAAATTATGATGCAAAAAAACATCATTTCCCCAGTGGATGCGCTTAACTTTTCTTCTGGGAGAGTAAACCTGGCCACCACAGCTAAATAATTGCTCACTCTCAACAGATGATGGAGGCGATGATAAGTATTTAGACACCAAACAAGACAAAATATTAAAATTTGACCCATGTCTCTTCCACCAAATCAAAGGCCATTCTGTTGGTCCAATGAGATTGTGTTCTAAATACCTCTTTATTTCTGCTTTCATTTCAGTGGTGTGTTGTTTTCTTCAGAATCTTTAGATTCAACCTTTCTCTTGGATTTTGGTGTCGTCATCTTAGCTTTTTCCTGAACAAAATCTGCGTAGCATGATGAAAAATCAAAACTGAAACCTTCAGTATCACTTATCTCACTTTCAGATTGCCCCAAATTTGTGGGTGAAGTACCATTTGAAGAATCACCCGCAGTGTTTGAGTTTGATTGATGTATTACTCGTACATCCTCTGTCATCTAAGTAATCAGTGTGTCATTGATGTCTCTTTCAAAATCTTCCTTTTCAAAGAATTGTCATATATCTAGGATCAAGAAAAGTGGCTAGAATGGTATTTCTATCTTTTAAGTATTTATGAAATCTTTCCTTTGATGAAGTTTGCCAAACAGAAATAGTTGAACCAAATCCTGTAAATTGTTGTGATTTTTCAGCTTTCTTGAAAAAGCTATCCATTATCTTTATGGTAGGAATGATGGAAGAAGCTAATACTTCTCGTTTACTTAAAACCTTTGTCAAATCATTGAAATTTTTCAGAATGTGAACCAATTTCTCCAAAGTTGCCATTGGTTATTTTCCAAAGATCTCAGTTTAGGGTGATCACAAAGATATGGAATCAAAGCTCGCTCTTGTTTTCCAAAATTTGCTCTAACATAAATAATTGACTATTCCATCTTGTTGATACGTCCTGAATAAATTTGTGATTGGGCACACCATATTGATCTTGATACTTTTTGTATGCGTCAAATGTGGATGGAGAATGGTTGAAATGACCAACAATTGCTTTGCACACTGAACATATGTTCAAAACATTTTTTTGAACAAATATGGCATCATTTAAAACAAGTAGTAATGTGTGCAAAAAACAAGGTAATGCGTGATATCCAGTTTGATTTACTCCTGCCACCATGTTTGCAGTATTGTCCAGAGTAATTACATGAACTTTTGAAGGTGGAATTTTAAAATCATCCATAGCATTTTGAATGCACTCGCTTATATTTGTTGCTGTATGGGACTCATCAAATGGAGTTACCTTTAAGATGGCTGTTTTTTGCTCAAAATCTGTAGTTAACCAATGCTCAGTTAAACTTATGAATGATAAATTAGCCATGGTAGCAGTCCACCCTTCTGTTGTAAATGAAATGAATGATGCCTCATCCACTGCATCTTGTATCTTTTTCTTAACCTTATCATATATATTTTCAAACACAGTCTCTGTTACATACTTTCTACTTGGAATAGAGTAGTTGGGGCAGATATGATTCAAAAGTCTTTGAAACCCTATATCTTCAACTATAGAAAAGGGCTGGATATCAGTGGCAATCATTTCTCCTATCAAATTATGAATTGCTGTTGCTTTATGGTCATTAATATCCAAAATTTTCTTCCTTTCAAAAGTTTCAAAAAAGGTTTGCTGTGTAGCACTTGTACTTGCAAGCTTCTTTTTTAAGTGTTCCGTGGGTGGATTGGTATTTTTCCTTTTCTTTTCATCTTCCTTCTTTTTTAAGTTGCTCTTCATAATTTGCAATGCCCTTATGTTTTGTTTTGATATGTTGTAACATATTTGTGGTTGTGAAAGTTTTCCTTGATTTTCCCTCGATTCCTCTGGATAATTTTTGGCTACATTCACCACAAATAGCAAATGAGTCATCTTCATGACTGACAGTAAAATGCTTCCACACCTAACTCGTAGTTTTTGTTGGAATTGAACCGGTGGAGCTTGCACCAGCCATTATTACTTTTAAGCTTTTTAATTAATTACCTGACCAAATTTATATTATTAAATATTAATTATTATATTTGTTTATTTTATTGTTAATAAAAAGTTATTGATTATTGCTACTCAGTTTCAGTATTTAATATGCAAAAGAATTTAAATTGGAAGGGAATGGAATTTACAAAATTAAATAACTAATGATATATTTTCCAAGCAATGAAATATTTCTCATATCTAGGTGCTCTACAAAAACTGAAAATCAAAACAAACAATAGTAATTAATAAAAAAAATTCAGTAATCAGTATTTCATGATGCCTAGGCTATTGAATGACTATTTTATTCCTATCTAACACATTTTGGAAGCTAGCCTCTCTCACATATAAGCACATTAGGATATATCTAGCAGAGTATCTAATATCTATATTCCAAAGCAAAAATATTGTTCATAAATATAATGTGCAATATTATTCATAACTTTTATGAAAAGTCTTTGGTTGAAATTTGAAAAAAGTAATATATCTTCATATAATCAGCCACATCATCGGCCAAATTTGGCCAATGCCGATTAATTGGTGCATCACTATAATATATATAAGCTAACCTATGGACTAGTTTCTCAGAAACTGAGTTTACACAAAATGATGAAGACAGGTGATTGTTTAAAACATTTATTCCACAATTGCACATTCCAAATCTAACTAGATTCATCATCAGCAAATCTAAAGAGAGAGTATAAAAATATTTAAGTGAAGTTGTTAAATGTGTCGCAGATGGAACAGAACTTGGTGTAGCATGGGAGATAAAACTAGAGCAGAATGCAAAAGAAATTCACTACAGACAGTAAAAGTTAGTTGGTTTAAACAGTATTTAAGTTTATGGAAGCAGCCAGATCATTAGGGGATAGATAGAGTTGTTTAACCCCTTTACTGTTTTGTATGGCAGTGGCTATGGTTATGTTATGTTGTGTTAGGTACAAAATAAACATTGAAGGGGTTAATGTACATGGACTCCAGCACTCTTAGATCAATAACATTAACAGGATGACAAAATGGAAAAATTACTAATATTAAATGGATGATTATAGTTAACAGAATGATTAGCCCTATGTATAGCTGAGAACTCTGGATTTAGACACAAGTTGACCAGTCCAGTGAGAGAGACCTCTATACTTAACCCTCTCTCTCAATTGAAGGCATGTTTGACCTACATAGTGAGCATTGCAACTCGCATGAAAGGATGTAAACAATGGAGGATCTCGAAGAAACAGGGTGTCTTTCTTTATGGTTAAAAAATGTGAAGAAGCTTACATTATTCAAACTAAGAAAAATAAATTGACAATGAGGAAAAGATCTATTCGGTAAATTTTTAAGGGTACTAACTACAGGCAGTTCCTGACATACATCACGGATGTATCCCACAAAAGCATGATGTATCTCAAAACCCATTTTCTCATAAGCCACCATATTATAATGGGGGATATGTTCCAAGTCCAAAATGTCACTCATAATTTGCTAAATAATAAATATATGTTTACATTTTTGGATATATCTTATTTTAAACATAGAAAACAATTACATTAATTAACCAATTATAATGATAATATATATGCTTAAAATAAACTATTGTTTAAGATAAGAAATGAATGCTACATTCACCAAAGATTCGGGGGAAGGCTGCATGTTGCGAAGGGAATGGGGGAGAGGGAGGGTTGGGGAAGTTATTGGGTGGAAGAGAGATTTAAAGGAATCTTCAAGCGAGTGGCTTGGAGAATTATTTGGTGAACTCTGGCTGATGCTCAGGGTTGGTTCATCTTGCTTCTGCTTCTTTGGATCAGGAGTTCTTATCAAGATGGAGTCTGTCGCTAACTGACAACTCTTCCTCTCTCTCATTTTCTCTTCATAGATTTCTACATAGCAGTGGTAGGCATTTCTCATTTCTCTATGCACTTTCATACTTCTTTCTTTTACTAGATTAATTTCAGAGGACCTTACCATGAGTTGTTCTGCTTGAGCAAATAAATCAGCCAATTCACTTCACTTGTTGAAAAACCAAGAGAATCAAAGGCATTCTTTTCCGCTTCTAATTCAACCAATTCAGCATCAGTTAGACTGCAGTGGTTCCCAACCTTTTCACCACCAAGAACCCTTTATTTTTATTTTTTCCCCCACAGATCCCATGTTTTGAAAGATTCCACCTACCCATCAAACTGTTTTTATTAACTAATAATTAATTAATTTTCCCACTTTTCACTATCAAATAAAAAATACATGTATAACTGAGTATACAATTGAAAAAACAGGAGTATTAAAAAACTAACTTGTTTAATGAGATGTTTGATGTTGCTTTGTTGATACTATGCAGGGCTGTGGAGTCGGCACATAAAAAACTGACTCCGACTCCTCAATTTTTTGTCTATCCGACTCCGACTCCGAAGGTATATTAATTCTAAATCTGCTATGATGATAATTACACAAGAGGCATTTCATCACCACCACGTGAAGCATCATCATCTGTGGTCATTGTTACGGTAACTTTGTCTGTAGTAAAGAATCTTGTAAGTGGTGCTTGTCGTTCAGTAGATTTCTGATCTTTTGTTAACTTTGAAGTAGTTGGAAGGTTTTTATTACTATCTTTCTCAATGACAACTTCTAAAATTTTGGGATGGAAACACTGCAAATGTCTTTTCAAATTTGATGCTCTGGTTGGTGCATTTTTATCAGAGCCAGTAAAACCACTAATTTTTGCTTCACATAATTTTTCATCATCATCATCATCATCATCATCATCATCATCATCATCATCATCTTCTTCTATCATACACTGACACACGAAATGTTTCCCATCTGTGGTTTGTGTAAAATATTAAAAAACTGCAGACTTTGTTGGAAGTGTCTTTGCCATTGTGAAAGGGGTTTTAGACTTGAAAGTTAAAAACTTATGAATTTAGAAAGAACTCGAAATTAAATAGCATTAAAAATAAAAATATTATCTGAAAAGAAAAAATGAATTAATGGCATTAGTGTCTGAAATGGAAAACATTGTGTTTATTATTTAAGTGGTTTAACCACCATAGCTGCCAGTGATATCACACACAAAACATATTTTATTAAAATTTTATTGAGGTCGGAGTCGGTACATTTTTTCCGACTCCGACTCCCAGCACCACCAAAATTGACTCCGACTCCGACTCCGACTCCACAGCCCTGATACTATGTTCCAAATTTCAGGTTCAGTGGTAGAAAGTTTTAAGCATTGATCAGGTTTGACATTCATACAGTTTCTGTATTTTGATTTTATAAAACAGAGCTGGGAGAAAGCCTGCTTTCATAACTATGTAGTGGGATGGCATTAAATACTTGAGTGCTTGGATAGATAGATAGATAGAATAACCTTTATTAATAATAATAAAATAAATAAAAATTTTCAATTTACAATGACATGAATAATTGTGAAGCTTGACTATTACTTTATTTAATTTGGCCCTTAAGCTTTAGGCTTTACTGGGCTCTTATTAAAAATAAGCAGCTAGTTGTTATTAATTAATAATAAATAAATATTATTTATAGTTAAAACATGTATTACAATATTAAACAATATTAATGGACAATATTAAACAACATTAGTGGACAGTAATCCTAGATTTTTGTTAGTATGCCATTATTAATTGGGATTTCAACTTGGTTTTAAACAAATTTACATTCACAATATTTTTTATATCAGCATGCAAGTCATTCTATAGTTTCAATCCAATGAAAATGCCAGTTCAGAGTACTCTCTCTCCACATGCAACCAAAAGTCTGATACGTACATTGTACTGAATGAAACTTTACCTCAATGGGGTGTCATGAAAGTTCAACAAGGCTATTTTCTTCACTTGCAGTTAAATCTTTTACATTTTTTACATCTACATTAAATGGATCCCTAATCCACTTGTTATTGGCATCAGGAAGAAGATAATCCCTAAAACTGTTCTTCAAACTGCAAGTGCTGAATGATAGTTTCTTATTTCTTCAGAGAGGTCATCATCAGATGCTGTAAGAAAGTCATTTAGTGTTGGAAATGATTCAAACACACTAGGGGTGCACTGGATATTGAATTTCAGTATCTGGCCAGATATTAGAAAAAATATTTGGCTGGATACTAGATAATTCTTAAATGCTATACATAGGTCTAAGTACCTATTTAAATATTTTTGTGACATGACAATTGGGTACAGGACAAATGAGCGCAAAAACAAAAGAGCGCAAAACAATTGAGTGAGAGCAAGCAAATAAAAATTGGATAAAAGAAACAAAATAAACTTGAACAAATATTTATTAAGGATATTAAAAATAATGTGGTTAGGTTAGGTTGTTGTCTTGCGCTCAGTTGTCTTGCGCTCAGTTGTCTTGCGCTCAGTTGTCTTGCGCTCAGTTGTCTTGCGCTCAGTTGTCTTGCGCTCAGTTGTCTTGCGCTCAGTTGTCTTGCGCTCAGTTGTCTTGCGCTCAGTTGTCTTGCGCTCAGTTGTCTTGCGCTCAGTTGTCTTGCGCTCAGTTGTCTTGCGCTCAGTTGTCAGGGTAGCAAATATTTTATATAACTAACTGGTTTTTAACTATAATATATAATTTGCATCAACTATACTACTATCTACTGCTTTTTATTATTTTAGTAGCTGTTTTTATTTTTTTATTAAATTTTATGCCACTCCCACTTTTTCATTATTAATTTTATTACTATAACTTTAGTTAGTATTAATGTAGCTACAAACCAATGAACTATAATATTTTTATATATTTATTAATATCTACATACAGTAATTTATAAATGGCACAGTTCACTGCTAGCCCACTAATTTAACAGCAACAGTCTGTTTTCTAGGCCCAAATTTTTTATGTATGAATGTTTCGGATTAATATTAAAATGTGTTCCTTAAAAAATAGTCATACAAGGCTTATTACAATGAAATGACAAAGACTATGGAATCCCCATTCTTTAAAATCTTTTCAAAAATAATATACTGTATATAATATAAACTAGACAATATAATAGTTGGAGGTGAGCCTTTCTGGAGAAAGGTTCTCTCTTGTTAACCTCTGTGTTATTTTTATCTGAATCTTTTGTCTTACTTTTGGGAGTTAAATAAACAGGAGATAAGCTATATAGGAGTATATGACATTAATTGTTTAAAGATTCTAAAAAGCTAATACTATTATTGAGCTATTTGACTTGATTGGGCCTAGCTTAGCTCCGAGCAGTTTGGCCTAATCTGATAGCTTTTGGATTGGGATAGATAAGAATTTGTTTTAAATTTCCTTCACTAATTAGAAGTGATAAAAGTTTGACAAAATTAATCATAGTTGCTAACTTTACACTCATTTTGTTTAATGCTAAGCTTAAATGTTTATTAGGGCCTAGTTTTGAGAGTGAGAGAGACTGTCACTGGTTTTATAACTCCAATTTAAAGTTGGATGTAGGCTCATTAGTAATGCAAATTTAAATGATTAAATATCACTTGGCATTAATATTAAGAATTAGTTCTTGACATTAAATCATATATTAATAAATTTTACATATATTTTGATAACATATAATGATGACAATGGCAAGTTTTATATGGAAACTATTTAATATTGAAGCTCCTTTTGACAATATGGAGAGGAACTGAGGGAAAAGGGCAAAAGTCTTTTAGTACAACTCCACTTCACAATCATGGCAGAAAATATCATCCCAAAACTCTATAATAACCTGAGGGAGACTGTTACTGCTGAACTTGCAAAGGCTAAGTCTGTTAGTTTCACTTCTGATATATGGACATGTCCCTCATCTCATGAGACATTTATTTCTCTTTATGGGCATTGGATAAAGGAAGAATTCATACATAGAGATGCAGTTCTACATGCCTCTCATTTTCCTGGGTCACATACACGAGTAAATGTTGCTGAAAAGTTAGAGCATGTGGGAGAGTTGGAATTTGAGTGAAACTTGGAGACATATCTAAGCGCGAGATGGTGGAACAAACACGTCACTAAGAAGTGACTTGACAGAAATTAAATCTGCGTACTGTACAATTCACCTCCTACAACTAGTGGTTAATGATGCAGTCTCGTCTCAAAGGAGCATAAAAGACATTCTCGCAAAATGTCATGGATTAGCTTCCCACTTTAATCATTTGGCTTTGACATGCACTGAATTCAAGACAATTCAGAAGGAACAAGGGACACCACCACCACTCCTCGTCGAAGATGTTGCAACACGTTGGAATAATGCCTATCTCGTGTTAGATCAGTTACTGAAATTAAAGAGAGCTATTCAACTGTATCTAGCTGACCACGAACTCCCTAACATTTCATCTTATGAGTGGCAAATAATAGGATGCCTACTAGAATTCTTACAGCCTTTCTTTAGGCTCACACAAGAAATGAGCCCAGAATTTTGCCCTCTATCTCTGGTAATTCCAAATATTTGCTCATTGGAAAGATTTTTATCTAAAGTTGGTAAAGGAGACCAAGGAGTACAGACAACAAAGCAAGAACTTCTAACATCACTCTGAACACGCTTCTTTTCCGAGAATGTTTTCAACATCATGAAGAATTGTACGTATGTTTTAGCAACAGCAGTTGACCCTTGTTTCAAGATGCAATTTCTTTCTGTTGATCAAAGGGAACGAGGAGGAGCATGGCTTCTAGAAGAAGTAGTAAATGATTAAAGAGAGCAACTTGAACTATTGAAAGAGATTAGAGTAAGTGGCAGTAGCAGTGGGGAAAGTTAACTGGCTCATCACCAAGGTCCAAGGTCCAAGAAACTGAGAGAGGATAAAGATCTCTTTAGTGCTTGCTTCCTAGAAATTGCGCACAAATCTCTCTCAGAAGTACCAGGAACTAGCATGATGGGTAATATAAATGTTAGCTTTTACTATAGTACAAACTATTACATAAATAGCCAATATATGACATGAACTAGTCAGTTTACAGAAGCCAGGAACAACCAAGTGAACGATGATTATGATATAACCAGAAGCTTGTCTGAGATCTAGGTACCTATGAAACTCTGGTATATAACACTTTAAATTTTATTCCATTTCTAATTTTCCTTTTAGGGTCATTCTCTGTCAGATCAACCAGTGCCTAACACCCTCATCTCTCAGATTTTGCTGAAATTTGGTTTATAGGGCGTTTGTGGGCCCTGAATCCATTTCTGAAATTATAAGGTCAATCTGACCAACGGTTCAAGAGATATGACCTCGGGAAATTTGAGGTCACTTGCGAGGTCACTAACATTTGGCGACCCATAACTTGGGTAATAATGGTCACAATTATATAAAAGTATGTATATTTAGAATCAGAAAACGACAAGGAATCCAAATATGCAAGTATTAGAACTCTAGGTTGAAAAATAAAAAAGTTACACTGTAACCAAAATTTGAGGTCATGATTTGACCTCTGGGGTATCAAATGAGAATTTTTTTTTTAAATGTAAAAAATGAAGGCATAGGCATAGGCATTGGCTATTAGAATCAGCAAAAAAAAGTTTGTTTATGTTAGTATTTTTCATGTAACTAACATATAAGTGAACACCATATTCATAAGTTGTGCGTCAATTCTACCTATTTTTTCACACTTAAGCTCATAATTTGACCTATAGAAATTAAAATTACATTTTTTTTATAGATATAAAAACAAAGGCAAAAAATGTAAAATTGTATTTCACTGCTAATCTACACTGGCAATAATAGTTATAATAGTGAAAGGGGAAGACCTACTTAGAGGATTCATGTGCTAGCCTAATACAGCTCTCATCAATTTCTGTTTGTGGAAAAATGTATTGAATTCTGCTGCCTCCTCTTAGGGTAGGACAACTCATTACAGTTAATATATGATGTCCTGGCGCTGCACATGAATCCTTGTTTGATGGATAATAATATGCACTTGATCCTGATGACCCAGAGGGATGTAGAAAGTTCACAGTGAAATCATCAAACTCTTCACAATATTCCTCCACAATTCCATACCAAACTTGCATGTCATGCAGCCAACATACTCTCCTGGTTTGACACATTTTAGGTTACCAAGCATTGCAGGTTCATTAGTAAAATGACTTTTCCTTATTCTTTTCTTTTCTCCAATGCCACTTGAAATGGGATACACCATCAGTTCTTCCTTGTTTAGGGGAACAAATCTATGATATTTCTGAGTTCCAGGAATAGCCCTACTATCCTTGAATCGATGTTCCAACCGTTCTTCTGCATCTTTCAAATCAGCTGTAGTTACAAAGAAAAAATTTATCTTCTTGCTCAAGTTTTCTTCACAAAACTGAAACGTGTTCTGGTGTAAGAATTTGCCTCTCTGTAGTTCTCTGCAAACTGGCACGAGCAGTAGCTCTTTTCACTGTTCCTCCAATCCCATCACATGCATTTTTGCCATGGGATGTAGCAAAGAAGTGCCATTCACAAGACAGACCCAAATCCTCTTCATGGTAACAGAGATTTGTGAAGTTGTATCTGTTCTTATATTGGCCAGCACATCCATCTGAGAAATAGTGCACCTTCTTCAATTGTGGGCATCTGAATTTAACATATGTCATAAGCTTCAATATGAATGAGTAAACCATTATAATGTTGTGTTTTAGTGATGCAGATAAGAAACAGACACTAAAATGGCTAAGTTCCTGGTCTGCAGATGATCTATAATAGATGACAAAAGGGTGAACTGTACACTGTGAATTGTCCCAGTGAAACCCTTGGGCAGCATCCTGGACAATGAAAGAATAATTCTCAGAGAAATCACCTACTATAACTACCTCGCTCTGAGGTGGTAGTGTTTCTTTCAACTGCTTGAAGTACTGTGATTGTTGCTGAGCAACAAAGTGATGACAAACCATGCGGGATATTTTCATGCTTAGGGATGATAAGTATTCATGAAGTGGCTCCACCTTCAACCATTGTACAACGGTCAAGTCACCCATTGCTTGTAAGATATTTCATTTGGAGCTGATTTCACACTGTCAAGTAACTCAAGAAAATCCAGGACACCCTCTTCTCTTGGGCAATCATTGCAAAGTTGCATCATGCAAGTCTCTCTTTCTGTACTGCAGACACTGTAATCCATAAGATCCTTGTATGAAAGACCTCTTTCTCCCAATGCAGCCAGCTGCAATTTTGGATTTTGATGGTATGTGCAGACACAGACAGAATGAGTCCCACCACTACCGGCAAGCACACAATATGATGGCCGTAATTTTGCAAATGTGGAAAATCCTATTTTGGGATTCTTTCATCATTTTTATATAGTTCAAACATCTCTCTTAAATTCCTGAGGACCAATCGTTTTTGCACCTTCATTGCACCTTCAGCACTGATAACTTTCACGCAATCCTTTTGGCCAGGACACATACGACTAACCTCTTCTGACTCATAGAATCTTCTAACTATATCTTTGTGTTCTTCAGATATCACTTTTCCTTTGCTCATTAGTGGAATCTTCGGAAGGATTCCATGTTCTGATTTAAGTGAACGGCTTCTTTTCACCATGTATGTTGTAGTTTGAAAGAAACTAGCTGTTTTTTCAATTGTGTATGGTGAGTGTCAATATTTGTAGTTTGTGATGGTGACATTTGCTCTCCAGGAATGACTGTTTCAATTCATTCATTAATTTGTCTAGATGTTTTTCAGATTTAGTTTCAGGTTTTGAAGTATCACTTACCTCCTCGGTAATTTGAACACCATAACTGAGTTCTAGCCTCTCCTTCAGGTGTTTCTGAGCAGATGATAGCTTACCACGAGCCTTGCGCTTTTTCTCTGGCTTAATGACAGCCCTTCTGAAAAGAACAGAAAAAAAGGTTTCACACACCTGAATATTAGTAATTAAATATTAATTAGTACCTTAAATGCTATATAATTGGCTATATAGTAGATCAAACAGACCTTGTAGTAAAGTATAAGTTATTATATTAATTTATTACTTACTTTTTTTAACTGGTGTTTGGTCCAGAAATGCTAGAACTGGTTCAACTGAAGTTGAAGGATTTTCCTTTATCAAGCAATCACTGTCATTGTCCAGATCTTGAATTGAAGAGATGTTACTCAAGCCACTGATAGTAGATGATTCATTTGAATCCTGCTCAGACTCGTTGTTTTCAGTGGTACTAAGTATAGTGGGGTTTTTCATTATCAGTGTCCAGCAGTTCACACACAACAATGAGTCTTTTTTCACTCTTCCAGCACATTTTTCAACAAGTACATCAGTCACTTTTCTAAGATTGATTGTTATGCGTTTCTTGTGTTTTTGAATAGGTCCTGGCAGTATTTCAAGTGCCGAACCATTGTATTTTGATCTGTAAAGATATAGGATTTACAATTAGGTAAATATATTTTTTTAGAAAATATATAGCTATACACACTTAATATTTTAGGCCTTGATAGTCTCTGAGGCTCATTAAAACACCATACCCACCAGCCACCCACAGTGCTGGCTGGAACTGTACTAACCTGTAGACAAGGAATTTTGCAACTATCTGTGTTGATTCTGCACTTAGACAAGTAGCAACATGTTTCAACAGGTTTGTTTAGGCTACATGTGAGCTTAGTCTTCCCCTTTCACTATTATAACTTATTGCCAGTGTAGATTAGCAGTGAAATACAATTTTTATTAAATTCTTGGAGCTTGAGGTCAAATTGATAGCTAAGATATAAAAATTCCTTGAAATGACAAGCAATTTATAAATATGGTGTTCACTTATAAGTTAGTTACATGAAAAGTACCAACATAAACAAACTTTTTATGATTGTTTCTATTAGTCAAGAACTCTGACTTTGTTTTTTATATCTATAAAAAATGTAATTTTAATTTCTATAGGTCAAATTATGAGCTTAAGTGTGAAAAAATAGGTAGAATTGACGCACAACTTATGGTGTGTTCACATATGTTAGTTACATGAAAAATACTAACATAAACAAACTTTTTTTTGCTGATTCTAATAGCTAATGCCTATGCCTTCATTTTTTACATTTAAAAAAAAAATTCTCATTTGATACCCCAGAGGTCAAATTGTGACCTCAAATTTTGGTTACAGTGTAACTTTTTTATTTTTCAACCTAGAGTTCTAAAACTTGCATATTTGGATTCCTTGTCGTTTTCTAATTCTAAATATATATACTTTTTATAATTATGACAATTATTACCCAAGTTATGGCTCGCCAAATGTTAGTAACCTCGCGAGTGACCTCAAATTGCCCGAGGTCATATCTCTTGAACCGTTGGTCGGATTGACCTTATAATTTCAGAAATGGATTCAGGGCTCACAAACTCCTATAGCTATAAACCAAATTTCAGCAAAATATGAGAGATGAGGGTGTTAATTTCAATTTTTTTTGGTTGATCTGACAGAGAATGACCCTTTAGCAGAATGAGGTAAGAGAAAAAGGCCTGATACAGTGTCCTTGGTTTGAAGCTGCAGAAGAGGTTGATTACTACATTAAACTTCCTCTATTAGGGCAGCAACATTGTCCTCTGAAGTACTGGAGAGAAGAAGATAAATCCCCTCTTCCGAGAGATTTTGCTTCCAAACTACTTTCAACTCCAGCACCATCCGTTTTCTCTGAGAGAATGTACTCAGAATATGGAAATATCTTCAAAGAGAAATGATCTAAATTATTGCCTCATCGAGGTGAAATGCTATTATTCATTCACCACAATGGCTGAAAGTTTTTATAAATCCTTACGGATGCTTATTCTGTTTTTCTAATTATAATTTTGAAATAAATGGTTATCAATTTTCTTATTTTAAATATAACTTAGTTATTACAGAGCTGGGCACTTGCGTTTTTTTTTGCGGTACTACCGCACTACCAAACCGGTACCGCATAACGCAGTACCGCAAAGGATCGCTGAAAGTACAGCAGTACCGCTACCGCAAAAAAAACCAAGTGCCCAGCTCTGTTAGTTAATATTCAGCAATCCAGCAGGATAAGATGACTATCCTACCCCTCTGTCAACCTGACATATTTAAAAAGTTAAATTATTTGTTAAACAAGATTTTCCTGACTAAAAAGTATGCTGAGAACCTGAAATAAGGTTATTTTCATCTGAACACACGGGTGGTGCTCAATGGTAATTTTCAGAACTAAAAAAATGCATTGACTAATTGATATATAAAGCTTGCTACCTTTCTTGAAAGTAGTCCCATTATACCTGTACCACTAATTACTATAACTTCAATCATTATTGCAGTTGTAACTTTTTAACTACAATATTTTATCAGTTTCTATGACTTGTATAGTCTTTTTTAGTGATAGTTGCCTTATCCAGCCGGATACCAGATACAGTACTGGATATTTGGCATTATCTGGCTGGATACCTTATCCAGTGCACCCCTAGAACACACACCCTTTTGAAGATGTTCTGACCACAAGTCTAATTTCATAATCATGATTCCACTTTATCTTCAACTTTAAAAATAGTTACAGTTCTCCCTTGTATACTCACATTTAGGCAATTCAAATATGTAAAAATATCAGACAAATATGCCACCATAGCTAGCCACAAAAAATTATTGAAACACACACTTCCGTGAAATGTTTTATCACACTTCACGCAACTCAAATAAGTGGGTAAGTACCTTTCTGCAAGACAGCCAATGTATATGAGAATGTAAGAGCAGTTGTTCATGCACATTACCCATCTCTTCACAAAAAACATTAAAATACATGAATTTAAAGGATGAGCTTTGATAAAATTAACCACTTTCACTGCTTTATCCAGCGTAGTCTATCACCCAATGCATGTCACCACTCTGACTCAGATTTTGATGAAAATTGACATATAAGGCTCTTCTGGATGCTGATTTCACTGGTCAAAATAAAAAAGTTCTATGACCCATAGTTTTTGAGATATGGGCCCCACTTTACCACCTAACTTTAATGGGCAATAACTCCCAAACATCTTACCATAGACCTATAAAACTATACATTTTTAGAATCAGCATGATGAGATCTATTAAATGATACCACATTCAAATGTGTAGAGCAATAATGAAAATTTTTCCCCCTTTTTTATTTTTATTTTTATTTTTGACCCCCCATCCCCCCTAGGCAGTGAAATAAAAATTTTTTTTTTCATTTATTAAACTTCCATTAATTGTTAAAAGATACAAACAATAAAAAATATGGATATCAAGTTGCAAGATATTTTAAAAATTATTGAAAAAATATGTACATTGTGAAATTTTGACATTTTTACGCCTGCAGACTAAAATAGAGAACTACAAATGATATATTCACATGGATGAAAATAAACAGCAAAAATACAAATTGAACGCACACATTACATCAAGTTGATTCATAATTACACGAGTTTTTCCAACTCATTTTCTGGGAAAGCATATTGAATACGCATTGTTCCTGGCTTTAAAGTTGGTGTGCTTAATAAACCTAAAATTTGATCTCTTGATATGTGGCATGTCTCTCTAATTTGTGGAAAGTAATAGTAAACACTATATCCTGATGGGTGCAAAAAGCTAACCTCAAAGTCATCAAATTCCTCATCATAGGAATGTACAAATCCCAACCATTTCTGATCAATGTAAATACAAACTATGTACTCTCCTATTTTCGGATTAACTTCAACATTATCTTCACTGAGAAAAGCTTTGCTTATAATCCTCACCTCACCAACTTCATCAGAAGATAATTCAAATGTTTTTGTTATTTGCATTAATAGGTACAGATCTGTGGAATTTTTGTGTTCCTGTTAGCTGCATACTTTTTTCATATGTCACTTATATTGTTTGAACAAAATTCAAACATGTCTTCTGGTGTTAATATTTGATTTGCGAATGTTCTCTGCATATTCACTCTAGCTACAGATTTTTTCACTGTACCCCCAATCCCATCACAAGCACTCTTATCATGGCTTGTGGCAAAGAAATGCCACTCACATTCCAACCCAAAATCTTCATGTTTACAAATGTTAACAAAGTTGAAATGATTTTTATGTTGTCCTGCACATCCTTCAGTAAAATAATGTAATTTTTTGATATGAAGGTGGAATTTTCTAATAATAGGTATGAGTGTAATTAAAAAAGTGTAAACCATTGTAGTGTTATGTTTTGTATTTGGAGATAAAAAACAATAACTTGAATGTTTTGTTTCATTACTTTCTGGTTCCTTATAATATAACAAAGGGATGCACTGTGCATTGGGTATTTTCCCAATGAAAACCTTGGGCTGCATCCTGTACTACAAATGAATAGTTTTCTGAAAAGTCATCAAGAACTACAGCTGTATGGCTATTTAAATTATTCTTAAAGTTTTTAGAAATGCACTCTGATTCTTTACTATAAAGTGATGACGTGTCAATAGGGTGGAGTGTATTTTTATGAAAATCAATATTTCAAAAATCAGGGGTGCTAGATAGTTGTCAAATGTCTAAAAATGAACATTGATAGTGGTTTTGGGTGGTTGCAAGTGATATTGCATCAGCAACCACACCCAATATGTACCATATCCATACACAACTGTAAAAAACCCTGTATTTTGCCTATTTTGGGTTCTATAATAGGTAGAAACACAATCTAAAAACTGTTTATGATTTTTTTTATGCTGAGACTGATAAAATTATTTTCAAAAATGTAAAACAGAGTTTTAACACATTTTCATGAAAAAGTAATGCATATTGACCATATATTACAAATTTACACTATAAAATTTCATCAAATAAAGGTAGAATCTAAACAAATTCTTGCTTTGTATTAAACTTTTTATCAGTTTACAGGATTTTATACACTGCTGGATCATGCCATCTCTTCTATTGAACCCAATGACAGCTGCAGATGCCTCAGTCACAAGCTTGATATGGTGTTCTACCACTTGATTGTGGCATGGCTGTTTGAACTTCAAAGGATTTTTTCTAATGTTCGCAAGTTCAGTTGATGTAAAATGGGTAACTATTGGAGGCTCTGCTGTCAAGTTACCAAGGTTACTCATCTTGTCATACGATTTAGCATTTTCATTGATTATAGGCACCTTAAATTTCTTGACAGTGCGGTCTCTTGTATAACTCAAACTGTCATAATCATCATCATTCACATCATCCTCAACTTCCAAATCTCCACCGGTGAAATCCATTTTGACTGATGTCCTGGGTTGTTTTCTCTACGTACTTCACCCCTCAGTGCCAGGATCTTATTTACTGCAGTGTTTCTTCTCTCCCTGTCCTCATCACCAAGCATTAATATTATAATGTTTTTGGGGTGAGCAAAAAAGCATTCCTCCTTAGGGTTTTTAGGGCAATATCTTTTACTTTCTTATTAGGAAACTTGGAGATTCTGCTCAGCATTGAAAAGAAGTTTCTTGAACCATCGGTCACTGAGTGATTCTTCTTGATTTCAAACCAGCTGGGGAAATACACTTTTAAACAGAACTCAGCAACAGTTATCAATACTGAACTCGGCTTTTTCTGTGAAACAGAATCTGAGTATTCTACAACCTAATGTCAGCCATCTTGAGTGATTTAATGGCCCAACTTCTAAAAGCTCAAGGTCCTTTTCAGTAGTCCCTAGCATGACTGCCATGCATATTCTATAAGCATAGTATTGGTCACTACTGAGATCATCAATTACATCATTGGGCAATATAACGAAATTCTGATTTCTGATTGGCTTAAATTTGACATCCCATTCAGAAACCATACCACCTAGCTGTTTTCCTATTGGCCCTGAAAAACTATCAGGGCTCTTTGTAGCAGAGCTGGGCACTTGCGTTTTTTTGCCCATTTTTTTGCGGTACTGCGGTACTACTACCGCACTACCAAACCGGTACCGCATAACGCAGTACCACAAAGGATCGCTGAAAGTACAGCAGTACCGCTACCGCATTCAAATTTCCCGTGGTACTTTCCGCGGTACTGACCAACACGGTAGTACCGCAGTACCGCAAAAAAATGCAAGTGCCCAGCTCTGCTTTGTAGTCCCATCAAGCTCCATGAAAACATGACGAAGAGGTAGCTCATTACAATGTAAGAGGCATATGATCCTTTGCAGTGGTCTTCCAATAAGCTCTTCAAAGACTCTATTTGCCCCTGAAATATGTCCAGTCATCACTGCAGTTCCATCTGACCCAATGACTTGCAGGTTGTTTTCCAGATCAGTGTCCTTCACTGCTTCATAGAGACTTAGTGCAATTGATACTGAAATGGGGGTGCGATGCCGGTAAGTGTATCTGTGTAAAGATGCGTTTGCGTTACTCACCTACCGGATACTCTGTTAGTGGGGTCACGGCAGCTGCGGCTGGTTGTGGAGATGGGAGATTTAGCTGCCAGTGAGAACCACCCAGAGGGCCTTAATAAAAATCCTTTGACTTCAGCACCACCTGCACTGCTAAGAATGAGAGAAATGAGTGAGCAAGTTACCAATTTTAGTGTGGTTGAGATTATGTCAGATAGGCAGCTCCTACCAATCTGAAACTGGGTTCTCACCTTTAAGATCTCTGGGGCATAGCCAGTCTGCCTCTTTTAACTTACTCTTCGGCTTATGGTGGGAGGATTTAAGAAAAGTAAAATGTCCTTTGCTTAATTTAATCAACGAAACAATAACACTTACAAGGTTAACTGCATCAGCAGGCAAGTTTTTACAGGTAACTAAAGAAAATCTGAACAATTTTATTGATCATACACCAATGTGTATTCAGAACCAACTAAGCACTTGAAAAAAAATTATACACAAAACAAAAGAAACAAACATCATTAGTCCCATACCACACACAAAAATGTCAACATAAAATAAAACCATTAAATTATTGGCCATCACCAGCCCATTACCACACAAAGGAGACAAGACTTACAGAAAAAAAATAACTTACATAACTAATGCAAAAAAACAAAGAATATTAGTTACTAGGGCAAGGTCAATGAGTGTTACCCAAATTGTATAAACCTGATAAGTCCCAGATGTGTCATTTTAAACTCCACTTCATCTCACAATCATTAAAGGTATTCTTGGCTCAATCAGTACAAACAAAAGCAATGTTTATAACAAAAAAATTGTGAACACTGGCTTCAGCATTTGTGCAGGCATTGGGGAAGAAAAAGCTTTGTCCAAATTCACTTCAATAAGCAAATGTCCCAGCCAAAAACAAATCCCTGATAAAGAAAAAAAACAACAACATTTAGAGATTATCCCCCTAGCACTGTCATCAGTGGACTCACAGGAATCCATGAGTGCAATGATGCCAGAAAAGGGAGCAAAACTGACAATGATAACACTGGGGAACAAATTTCAACTTTTTGTCTATTGAATTAGATTTGACAGTTAGTTCTAGGTAATTTGGGTGCGCTGAGCACGAATTTTACTCGGTTTTGCTCTATCAGGTCCTGATTTTGCTCAACACCCCTCTCGTCGTATTCATAAAAAGGTTTTTTTTCAATACTCGCTAAGTCTTTTTGCAGTTACACATTATGCAACTAGGTTTTTATCTAGGTATTTGTACCTATTGTTATGGTATTGTTGTATTATGTATATTTTTATATGTAACACCCTAAAAATATTTTTAATTTTGTCATTTTTAACCCATTTTAATATTAGTAAATTAAGCTAAAAATATCATAGAATTCTAAAATTTTCTCGAGCGTTCCTGTTCTCTGTAGAGTATTCTAGAGGGACAACTAAAATATATAAAAGCGACTCGTTTCCAGAGTTAATCAGTCAATTCAATCAGTCAGTCAGTCAGTCAGTCAGTCAGTCAGTTGAGTTAGTTAATTAAGTTTGGGCATTAACATAATTTTGAATTGGCATATGATTTAGTGAGTAATTTTGTCATCGTGATTTAATATAGTTGATTTAATTAGACGTAATTTATATTGTACCTACTCATCCGTGTTTCTAGTTTAATTTCATAGATTGTAAGTACCTATTTCATAATAAGTACCTATTTAAACTAATTTTTGTGTTTATATTTCAGATTTTCTTAAATTTATATGAATTAAGGGCTTTAAATACCTTTACAAATTGGCAGAACAATCAAGCAATATGTCATCAAGCACTAGAAAGTTCAAATGCAAAAACAACCCTGATTCCTTCTGTTATATATGTGGAAATTTTACACTTCCACATCAACGAGCAAATATAACTGACTTCGTAAAAAGAGCTTACTTAGCTTATTTTGGCATAAAACTGGGGGACCAAGATAAATCGTGGGCTCCACATAAAGCCTGCACTATGCATTGAAAGACTGCGACATTGGACGAAGGGTTCGGATTCAAAAATACCTTTTGGAGTTCCGATGGTAAGTTTATGATTTCATAAAACTACGTAATTTAATCACTAGTATACTGTAACTTACCTAAATGTAATTGTAACTTAGGTACATAAACAAAAATTTACAGAAAATGTTTATAAGAATCTCAAATATTGCATAAGGTTGAAACACATAGAAATGTTAAATGTTTGGGTGATAACTTTTGATAAAATTCATAAAAAGTCTCTCGTCGCTTTTGTTAACGCTTTACAATTTTTTTTCCATATCAGGTGTGGCGAGAGCCTACTAACCACGAGACCGATTGCTACCTTTGCTTTGTCAAGACTTCGGCTTCACTAAGAAAAATAAACATTGTATCGAGTACCCAAATTTCGACACCGCGATACGACCTGTGCTACATTCAAATGAGATCCCCATTCCAAAATTTAAGGGTCTGCCAACTCAAGAATTAGTTGAAGATGTTCCTGAAAATATTGTTATGCACTTTGAGGAGTCAGACACCGATTTTGACCCCAGCGTATTTGAAAGTCAAAACGATCCGCAAAAGTTTAACCAGGCCGAGTTGAATGATCTTGTAAGGGATCTAAATTTGCCAAAAAAGGCTGCGGAAATTTTAGCTTCAAGACTTAAAGAGAAAAACTTGCTTACTTCAAACACATACATTTCATTTTACAGAAAAAGAGAAGAAGAACTTGTTAAATATTTTAGAACAGAGGATAGTTTAGTATATTGCTGCGACATAGTTGGTTTGTTAAAGAAGATGGGGTTGAGTCTTACGATGCAAATGATTGGCGCTTGTTTTTAGACAGTTCGAAAAGAAGTCTTAAGTGTGTGTTGTTGCATAATGGCAATCTATACGGCTCGATACCGATTGGGCACTCAACAAAATTAAAAGAAAAGTATGAACATATAGAAAAGGTTTTAAATCTTATCAAATATAGGGAGCACGAGTGGATCATATGTGTTGACTTAAAAATGGTTAATTTTCTGCTAGGACAACAAGGAGGGTATACTAAATATCCCTGCTTCCTTTGCTTATGGGACAGCAGAGCCAAGGAAGAACATTATTTCAAACAAATCTGGCCAGCACGAACATCACTTACTGTCGGAGAAAAAAACGTAATTAATCCACCTTTAGTGAGCAGAGATAAAATCATATTTCCTCCTCTGCATATAAAACTAGGCCTCATTAAACAATATGTAAAAGCTTTAGATACGAACGGCGAGTGTTTCAAATACATAACTTCAAAATTTCCAAGTTTAAGTTATGAAAAAATCAAGGCGGGAATTTTCGACGGTCCACAAATAAGAACAATGATTAAAGACAGCAATTTTCCTAATGTCATGAATGAACGCGAAAAAAATGGCTGGTTCTCATTCGTGGACTTGATAGAAAACTTTTTAGGCAATTATAGGGCAGATAACTACGAAGAAATCGTAAAAAAACTTTTAAGGGACTACAAAGAGTTAGGTTGCAATATGAGCATAAAAATGCATTTTTTGAATAGCCATCTTGACCAATTTCCAAGTAATTTAGGTGATGTAAGTGACGAACAAGGGGAGAGATTCCACCAAGATATCAAAATTATGGAGGAACGGTACCAAGGCCGCTGGGATTCCCACATGATGGCTGATTACTGCTGGTGCTTGAAAAGAGACCTGCCATCAACAAGCAAATACGCTAGAAAGTCTTACAAAAGAAAATTTTTGCCACAGTGAAAGCTTCATATCTGTTTGTTTTTTTATTTTAAGTCATTTCTATCGTTATAATGTAATTTTACTGTAGTTTGAACTGCTTGTATTCATGAAACTTGAAAAAAAAATTTAACACATGACTTAATTTTTTAGTCCTAATTTGAAAAATCTGGAAAATGGCACATAGGCTGTCGACAAGAATCAGGACCTGATAGAGCCAAACCGAGTTGAAATTCGTATTCAGCGCACCCAAATTACCTAGAATCAAGTGTCAGATATCATTCAATAAAATACGTGTTGCCCAGTGTAATTAATGGTCTAAAATTTTGGGATATGTATTTGCATTAATATGTTGCTCATAAGGCAGTTAAAGGTACAATTTAGTTCACAGCCTGAGAAAGCTCAAAATCCATTGTGATGCATATTGATAACTGAAGTTAGGTTTTTCAACACAGTCTTTATAAAGGAAATCAGGCATTCAGAAATGATTATGATATTTACATGATAATTTAAGTGATCCAAATATGTGAGACATGGTTCTTATAGCTAATGGTTAAGCAATACAAAACCAATGGTAAAAACAAGACTGGATCACCTACCACACCATCAAGGAGAAGTGAGATGCTTTCCCGTCTCTTGAATGGGCATATGATTGCCTCAAGCTTCTTGTTCTCTATACTGAGAGAATTTCAAAGCTGTATACTCAGGCATATGATTGCCTCAATGTTTTTTAACATTCTCTATATTGAGAGAATTTCAAATCTGTTATCAATTAAAAAGAGAAGAAAAACATTTTTAGTAACTCTGAAGGCTTGGCTTTCTAAGAAAGCTCTGGCCCAATGGGGATTACTGAAACCTCCCAGGCCCTACTGAGGGGTTTGGGAGCTCTCAGGAATCCTTTCCAATAGTGGAGTTCCCACCAACTTGCGGTGTTAACCATACCATCTCGATACACTGTTCCTATTCTCTGGGGTAACGTGTGTCAGATAATGTCCTGAAACATTTTAAACAAAATTTAAGGAAACGATAAATGTACAGGTATGCCTCATTTTATGATGCTTCATTTTATGTTGTTTCAGAATAGTGCCAGTTTGCAAAATCAACCTTAAAAAAATTAAAAATGCAAAAAAAAATACAAAGAAAATAAGGTGTGACGTGACGTGCAACACAGCAGTCTTTTGTTCACTCACTGTCCATCCCTGAGTGTTTCGTGCGCGTAAACAATGAGTGTCAGTTGCTTGTGAATCTTTGAACGGAGCGTCTGTGTCATCACCAGTGTTTAAACTTGTGCTGTTTACCAACATGGCTTCCAAACGTAGTGCAGGCCCTTCACCCATGGCTAGTAAGAAGTCTCGTAAAACTTTAAGTGTTGAAGAAAAGATGGAGGTGATTCATAGAATGGAAGCAGGAGAACGCCATCGACTGTAACGACAATTATGAATAACGCTGAGAAAATTAAGCATTCTTACACCACAGCCATGAATTTGAGTATGTCGAAAACAACTTACTCACTCTTGAAGAACTGGCTCAACAGGTGAGTGAGGAGGAGGAAGAAATCCAGGAACTTGTGCCAATCAGGACTCTCACAACAAAAACAATTCAAGATGCTTTGGCAACAATTAGCAGCTGTTGCCAAACTCTTTGTGATAATGATCCTGACTGGGAGCACAGCTCAACTGTTCAGAGAGGAGTGACAAGAATGTTGAAGCCAGTGATGTAGTCGAGACCACCAAGTCCGAGACCAAGACCTGATCCTGTGAGACCAAGATCGAGACCGAGATCAAAGGTTCGAGATCGAGATCTACCTTCCGAGATCGAGACCCTTAAAATCTGAGATCGAGACCAAGCTCATGCCCTTTCAATTTGTTTTACACTACTATGGAAATTAGACTATGTTAAGTATATTAATGAACTAATAACTACTTTCTCAGATGTAGTGTGTTGAATGCAAAAAGTGTAGCCTATAAATTACAAATGAATATATATACACGTACTTTTTATTTATTTATTTACTTTCATATCTGTTACAGAAGGTTTAATGAACGTACCCACTACCCAGTTTGACTTGTGCATTTATTTAAAGCATGATAGGTGCTCATTACACTTAAGGAACATCAGCATGCTCAGAAGATCTGCTGAAGTTCGACTTCTGTGGGGCCTCATTATTATGCCTCCATGGCTAAATACACGCTCAACTGGAGCACTAGAGGCAGGCACTGTTAAAACAGTCATGGCAATATTGGCTAGTGATGGGAATTTATCCCTTTTCTGGTGCCAAAACTTTATTGGATAGCAGTTGTCTAAAATATGAGATTCATCGATCTGTAAGAGGTACCGCCGCAACTGTTCCCTGCGGTTCAAAATCTTCCCAGTTTCAATGTTCTTCTGCTTGGACCGATAGCTTTGATATTTTGCCATTAATCTCGGAACTTTGGTTTGACTCCGTTTTATTTCATCATCGCTGCTGTGAGAATGAGCGCTGTCTCTCTGTATCTGCTCATTCTCCTGTATAGCATATATACTTATATATATAATATATATATAATTCTCTATTTAGTGTTAAAATTTTCAATAAAATTAATCTGATGAGGGCAGGGGGGGGGGGGGCAATTTTTTTGTAGCGCTACCCCCCCCCCCCGCAAGACAACGTGGCAACTCAAAACAGGGTGACTGATTAGTGAATACCTAGAGTCCCTTACTTTTACAAACTTTCATAAACATTCTGAATTGTGTCTGTTCAACCAAGCCACCATCATGAGTATGCCAATAACATGTATTTTTCATTACGGTCTCGAGAGGTCTCGAAAGGTCTCGGGGAGAAAAACGGAGACCGCGTCTGTCGAGATCGAGACCGAGATCTAAATAGGGGAGACCGAGATCGAGATCTGCAAATTGGGTCTCGAGATCGGTCTCGAGACCGAGACTGATCTCGAGACCTACATCACTGGTTGAAGCCATACTACAACATCTTGGAGGAGAGGAAATGAATGTCATGCCAGATGTCATTGCTGCAATTCTTCAAAAAGAAGGAGAAAGAAACGACAGAGGATGTCAACCCAGACGATCCTCAACCAGGCCCATCTCATTAATGATGCCCCATGAAGCCACTGTCAAAGAACATCAATGAAGGGACCAGGCAGTGGTGTTATCACTCCAGCCATGGCTCCAAAGAACCAACGTAAGTAAAATATTTATTTTATTATTATTATTATTTTATTATTATTTATTAAAACTTATTTATTTGCTTAATTATTATTTTATTTTATGTATTTACATTAATAAATAGGGGGTCACTTTTTGTCATGTAGAAACCTATCTCATTTAAATACATTATAATTCTTCCTCATTTTGTGCCACTTCAGCTAACGCTGGTGTTTCCTTGGAACGTAACTCCGGCGTAAAATGAGGCATACCTGTATTTGAGAACAGTAGAGTAGATTACCAGGTATGACCAATGAACATATATAACTATCGCATAGTTCTTACTCCTTAATGTTACTAAGACCAAATTTATGCTATCCACTAAAAATTTAAAACATACCATACAGAAAACAGTGGCTTACCCGGTTCTCCGACTATAACATAGTGCTCTTCTACTTTGGTTTGTTGATAATGTCACCCCTGTAACTGTAATTGTCACAGTACCATCCTGTCAGCCATCAACATAAATGCTGTCCACTAAACCAAAGAATACTTCTTCCTCAGCTCTGATCTGTTCACGGTACTTACACCGTTGCCTTCGTAGTTTACTCCCATATTAATGAAAATTGTTTACAAATTTATAAGGCTGGAGGTAGCACTGATAAACAGGAATATGTACAGCAGGAAACAATGAACAGTGATGGGCTAAATACACTGACTTTTATGCCTGAGCCCAATATATTTTAAATTTATTTTTCCATGTTACAATGTATAATATGTATAATTAAATAAAATTACTTTACTTCTTATTAGTAGTAGTAATTGTAATTTTGTTAAAAAAGCTTAGGAAATGTGGATGAAAATGTAATCATGATAATTTTGAAATCTTACATGTCAATGATGTTAGTGTTGTCATCATCAGTGATAATGCCAAAATCTTTTAAACTGCTGATGTTACCGCTGCACCTGCTCTGTCGGAAATTGGATACCTGCAAGATTGTATTTTGAAGTTGAGAAAAATTATAACCGAAATGACATGGCACATACAACTAAGTACAGTTATTAAAGAACAATCACAATTCACAAGTGCTAATTTACCTATCAACAGCTCTGCACAGGTTCTCCAGATCTTGGCAATTACAATGAGAGGAACCAGCAGGCTGTGGATCATCTCGAGAGTCTTCTGATGGAGTTTTGCTAGAGCTACCAGTAGTGTCTGGACTGTCTGGTTGAGGTTGTGATGCACTTGCCTCTTCTCTCCAGCTTCATTCACTGAACAATTAGTATGACTAGATGACTAGATTTACTATGCCAATATATACATACCTTATGAACTTTATGTTGTTTCGTGCATTGGTCTCTTCACATGGAGGTCAAGCTGGTGGCCCTGCCTCTCTCTCTCTCTCTCTCTCTCTCTATATATATATATATATATATAATATATATATATATATATATAATATATATATATATTATATATATTCAACTGCAAAGAACACGCAGTATAAATAACGTAAAGAACGACGCTTGTATAGGAGATATTCCGCGCAAGACGAGAGAGACAGAATGAAACAAATGAAAAAATGAGGTAACCACCCGGGAATCGAACCTGGGATCTTCCGATTGCCGGTCAGATGCGATACCATTACACCATGGGCCTCACTCTTCCAAATGCCGTAATTCCGCTACATACTCGCAGAAACCAATGCCCCAAGGGGGCACCTCCCGCATGCCGTAACATTATATACATTCAACTGCAAAGAATATGCAGTATAAATAACGTAAAGAACGACGCTTGTATAGGAGATATTCCGCGCAAGATGAGAGAGAGAGAATGAAACAAATGAAAAAATGAGGTAACCACCTGGGAATCGAACCCGGGATCTTCCGATTGCCAGTCAGATGCGATACCATTACACCATGGGCCTCACTCTTCCAAATGCCGTAATTCCTCTACATACTTGCAGAAACCAATGCCCCAAGGGGGCACCTCCCGCATGCTGTAACATTATATACATTCATTGCGCGGAATATCTCCTATACAAGCGTCGTTCTTTACGTTATTTATACTGCGTGTTCTTTGCAGTTGAATGTATATAATGTTACGGCATGCGGAAGGTGCCCCCTTGGGGCATTGGTTTCTGTGAGTATGTAGAGGAATTACGGCATTTGGAAGAGTGAGGCCCATGGTGTAATGGTATTGCATCTGACCGGCAATCGGAAGATCCCGGGTTCGATTCCCGGGTGGTTACCTCATTTTTTCATTTGTTTCGTTCTCTCTTGTCTTGCGCGGAATATCTCCTATACAAGCGTCGTTCTTTACGTTATTTATACTGCGTGTTCTTTGCAGTTGAATGTATATAATGTTATGGCATGCGGAAGGTGCCCCCTTGGGGCATTGGTTTCTGCGAGTATGTAGAGGAATTACGGCATTTGGAAGAGTGAGGTCTATGGTGTAATGGTATTGCATCTGACCGGCAATCGGAAGATCCCGGGTGGTTACCTCATTTTTTCATTTGTTTTGTTCTCTCTCTCTCGTCTTGCGCGGAATACCTCCTATACAAGCGTCGTTCTTTACGTTATATATATATATAAAAACATCAAAGGTTTAATTAAAATGGTTCAAGTCATAATGTACTCTCTGACTAACCATAATTCCGCTCGTTGTTCATCAATTATTCTTCTCCTGTATCTAACATCTGCCTCTGTGAGCTTTTCTTCAAATCTTGAACAGTATCCTAGCCTCACAGATTTTTGATCCTCATAGAAGGAGAAATCATTCTGAGTCATCCTCAGTTTAAACTACTACTACAATTTTCATCATTGAGAAAGATCCTCAGAAAAAATATCAAATAAACAAGCAAGCTCTTTGACAAACAATTCTAGTTTTGCCAAATAGGTTGAACCTCTCTTTATGACAGAGTATCGATGAAACCTGTTGATGCATTTTCGAAGTTGAAATATTTAAGAAAAATCAATTTTATTTTTTTAATTAGAAATTAAAAATTGTGGTCACAAATCGCTTAAATATTTTTTAGTTTAGAAATTTTGGCTGAAATACATAGATAAATTAATTCACAGGTTTACAGAGCACATCACAACAAAATTATATTTAAAATAAAAAATTTACTATTGGCTAAGAAGACCTTTTTGTAATTAATTTAGTACTACCCAGGATAGAAAGTTATGATGACTTACCATGAAAAGTCTGCTGCTAGTTTGTCCACCTTCGTCTCAATGGTGCGCAAGGATAATGGATAAACATTACACCAAATCCATTGTTTCCTTAACTCATCTGCAACTTTTGTGATGTTTTCCTTGGTTTTCCAGTTTGGCTCCTTAAGTAGACGCTGAACAACTTGTCCAGCGGTAGGTAATTTTCCATTAGGAAAACTGTTAATGAATGAAAACTATGGCCACCGTGTAAGACTTTTGGTGTCTGGCTTCTACGTTTCATAAGTAACTAAAAATCTTGAAGATGTTAAACTAGTGTTAATTGAATAGGTTATAAAAATTCTGAAAAATAGAAGTAAATATAAAGTAGGTTGGACAAAAACAGCTACTGATTTTAATTTAACTCAAAAAATATGTTTATACAGTGGACCCCCGATTTGAGTACGCATCGATTTGAGTATTTTTGATTTGAGTACGCTCGTCCATAGGCTCCTATTGACTCTACTTGAGTAGAAAACTCGATTTGAGTACGCCAGTCGGCGACGCCAAATGCATTTCAGTTTGTCTAGAGCGTTCATTGCGGGAACATTCAGGGTCTAATGTTTTGAATAGTACAGGTGTTCTTAGGGATTTCTGTTAGAATTTCATACATTTTGTTTTCTGACTTTGTACTTAGTGTTTATTTATGTTAGTTTCTGTTGATTACAGCATAAAATAGTGAAAATATAGCATAAATTTGGTGATTCGTACATGCAGTGACTTTGATACTGTATTTTATATTGTGGCATAGTGACATAGTGTACTGTTATAGTGATGGCTTCTAAACGTACATCTACATCAAAAGACTCACAAAAGAAGAAATGCCTTACTAAATTTCGTAGGCCAATTTCTATAGAAAAAGTAGGGGTGGGGTGAAATTTTTGGGTTTTGGAATGAATTAATTAATTCCCATAGGTTATTAAGTTCGATTTGAGTACATTTTGAATTGAGTACGCCATGCTGGAACGGATTACGTACTCAAATCGGGGGTCCACTGTACATCAATGTATACTTTTGAAAATAATTTTGTTATTCTCAGCATCAAAAAATCATAAGATGCACTTTTTAGATTGTGCTTCTAGCTATTATAGAGCCCCAAATAGGCAAAATAGTTTTTTTTTGAGTGGCATGTGGGCGTGGCACATATAGGGTGTGGTTGCTGATGCGATATCACCAGCAACCACCAAAAACCACCACTAATGCTCATTTTTAGACATTTGACAACTATTTAACACCCCTGATTTTTTAAACTAAACAATCACTCCACCCTAACGTGTCAATTTGACAATTTTTGTGCTTAATGAATAAAACCATCTACAGATTCTGTTTTTTCAACCATATTGCATCGATCTGTAGTAACCCATTGTTTATATTTTATTTCCTCACATTCAGGACCATTAACACTTTGAAAAGTGAGCAAAAAATTCTTAATACCTTGTTCTTTTGGACAGAGATTACATATTTGCATCATGCAATTCCTGTTGTTGACATCACACACTGCTTTCTCCATAAGAGTTGTGTATTCCAACCCTTTGACACCCAAAGCTAAGAATTGTATTTTGGCATTCTGGTGGTATGTACATACACACAGAATGGGCACCAGCAGCTCCAGCTAAAACACAGTGTCTGGGGGTGAAGGCTGGCAAAACTAGAGAAGCCAATTTGGGGACTATCTGGATTATGTTTATAGAGACTAAAAGCTTCTTTCAGATTCATTAACACCAGTCTTTTCTGCACAGATTCTTTATACCCACTTTCATTTCTGATACTCGGGCAGTCTTTTGTACCTGGGCACAAATGACTAATTTCATCTGATTCAAAAAATTTCTGAACAGAATCTTTAGTACCTTTAGTCATTACTTTTCCTTTTGACATGGGTTCAATTTCAGGAATAATTCCAAGTCTTTGTTTTATATTTCTGCTTTTCTTAACTAAATATTCAGTTGTCTGAAATAGATTTATAGTTTTTGATATGGTAAATGGAGATAATGTCAATATTTTGAGTTTCCTCTCATAACTGTCAGTAGAATGGAAAGCTTCAACCAGTTCATTCATGAAATGAATGTATAATAGATATAAACAAAACATTACATGTGCATATTAAATTTTTTAGATTATAATATTGATTTCAAGTGTAACAAAATAAGCATTCTTTGAGATAGTCAAATTAAACCAAAAATTATTTTGTGACCAAATGAATTCCAAATAATTTATGGAACCTAGGAAGAAGAAGGGGTTGTTTACTGTTATATATTTGTGATTTGTTTAATCTACCTTACATCTTAATAAGCCATCTTTGTCAATGTAGAGATTCAAGTTTATTACCACAGAGGGTACTTTGTTCATTTGTTTACCAATTGTTAGAAAATCTATTTCATTTTTTATTCTGTTTGTTGTATGTGGTTAATCCAATATTTGGTAGCTAGACTTGTATACATTTCATTATCATTATTTCTTTGTTTATTTATTTTCTTTAAACAGTTGTGAATGAATCTGAGACAGTAAGATGTTACCCTTACAAGTTTGCCAAAGTCAGAATAATTGTTATAATCTAATAGTGGCTCAACTTTATTTGTGGTTATCATGTTAAGCTTTACATTAATTTGTTCTGCTGGCCACATTGTTTCATCCTGAATGAATTCAGGTCCATGAAACCAATTTTTGTTGGATTTTAGTAATTTACAGGATAATCCTCTTGTAAGAAAGTCTGCAGGATTTTGTTTTGTTGGAATGTATCTGAAGGTTATGTCCAAATTTTGTCTAGCTTCTTTAATGTCTCTTAATCTGTTACGGACAAAGATGTTTTTTGAGTTTAACTCATCAGAGTTGATCCATGCCAAGCAGATTTGACTGTCAAGCCAAATATATGTATTTGTGATGTTTACATCATGATAGACTTCATGGAGAAATCTGTTATTTTTACAGCTAGATAACCTGCAAGTAGTTCAAGCTGAGGAATAGTTTTCTTTTGTTTTAAGGGTGTTACTTTCCCCTTGGCATAGATCAAATGGCTGCCATCCTCACCTACAAGGTAAGCGCAACAGCCATACACCTTTTCACTGGCATGCCAAATACATGCAAGGTTTGAGGTGTATCTCTGTGTCCACAAACTCTGGGAATATTTATGTTTTGTAGTTTATTGAGATCTTTAGCTAACCTTTTCCAGCTATCTTGTTGTTTATTGGTTATAGGATCATCCCAGTCTACTTTCTGTTTCCAAAATTCTTGTAAAAGAACCCTGGATCTGATAGTAGAAGGAAGGAGTAAACCCATAGGATCAAATATTTTTGAACTTTCGGATAAGATCTTTCTTTTTGTGTTAGCTGTTGTATCTAAGGTGTAGCCTTTTGTGCAGAGTGAGTCATGAACTTTAGAATCTGAGTTCAAATCCCAGATCATACCTAATGTTTTCACCCTGTTTGTTGGTTCTGTCAATCCTTTGTCTTCTGATTTTATTTTTTGATTTAGTCTCTCATTATTTGTGATCCACTCTCTTAATTCAAAATTACCTTCTTTCATTATTTTATCTGCTTTTATGTAAACTTCATTTAATTCTGACTCTGTTTTGGTTGATCCTACAAGGTTATCTACATAGAAGTGATCTTTCAAGAACTGAACAGTTAAATCATTTTCATCATACAAATTTAAGTGATGTTTGATGGTTAAAGCCAGTAAACTAGGACTTGCATTTGCTCCAAACAAAACCACATTAAATTTAAATGTTTTAAACCCTTTATTTAAGTCATATGGATCATTAAACCACAAGAATCTTAGTTGATCTTTGTCATAGTCATTTTTCAGATGAATTCTCAAAAAAGCTTTGCTTATATCACTTTGAACTGCATAGTCATCTAATCTAAATCTTAGAAGGATTTTTACAAGGTCTGAAATAAGATTAGGCCCTCTATGAGACAGTCATTCAAGCTATGCTTATTGCCATCTTTAAGACTACAGTTATACACAACTCTAAGTTTTGTTGTGGGTGCATCCTTTCTATAGACTCCTGTGTGAAGATAATGGCAGTTGTCTTTTTTAAAGGGGTGATCTTTAACTTCTCAATGAAGCCTTTTTCTAACTGGTCCTTGAAAACATCATCATACATTTTAATTCTATTGTCATTTTTTAATCTTTTCATCAAATTATAGAGATGACCTTTAGCTACCTTTAGATTATCATTTAATTTTGGACTATTGATCTTCCAAGGTAGTTCAATTGAATAATGGCCATTTTCATACATGATGGTATTTTCAAAATTTTCAACCATTAATTGATTTTTCTGTATGATCACCATCTTGCACCCCCACTGACTCTAATAGCCAGAGCTGTTGTACACCTTTATCTAATTCTTCAGTTGTTAATGATTTATTTAATATTTCAGTATTTATGTCATTATTTGAGTTGTGTAAGACCTTGTCATAATAGGTCGAGTTTGTTAGTCATATATTTTTATTTTTCATTGTTATTTTATATTTATCTGTGTGTCCCAGTGGAGCTATACCCCAGTGAGTATCTAGAGCCATCCCATCTCCTATTCTGACTATGCCCTTCTGAATTAAGTGAATATAATCAGCTCCAATTAACATTTGAACATTATCTATCGTATCATCATTTAAATTTCTATTTGCAATTTTATATTGCTTTTTAAGTTGTTGTATTACTTGTTTTAAATTTGGTATTTTAAATTTTTGTTGACCAACTTGTTCAATAACTACTGCTTCTATGTTTGTTGTTTTATTCTATGTGGGTATATCCAGATCTAAATTGACTGTACTATATTTTTCTTTGTTTGTTTTCTTTGACAGATGATGTTATACACAATTCTTGTTCATTTTTATGAGTTTGTAGGCCTAATTGATTAACTAATGATTGATCTACAAATGTTTGTTGGGAACAAGAATCTATTAGACATCTTATAGGAGTTGTCCCACCTTTTTTATTTTTTAAATCCAAGGTTATTGTAGGTAGGAGTACACAAGAATTTTTATTGACATTATTTATTGAATACATTGTATTAAATGTTTTTTCATTTTTCTTTGTGTTTTGTTTATTTGAATTTTTAAATGAATCACAAAGACAAGAGACATGATTTAAACTTCCACAATTAACACATTTGAATCTTATTTTTGTTTTGCAGTATTTGTTAGTATGTCCTGCAGCTGTGCATTTAGTACAAAGGTTTAACTGAGAACACCTGTTTATCCAGGATTCTAAGTCTACATATTTAGTACATCATGTGCTATTGTGATCATCAGCCGAACAAAATTTACACTTACGTACAAATTCTGTCGTAACATTGAAATTTTGTAGTGTAGAAGTTAGACCTATCACTTTTTGTTCTGATTTGTCTTTCTGTTGTTGTTGCGGTTGTGGCTTTGGTTTATTTGTGAATCAATCTTTGTTTGGTTTATTTGTGAATCAATCTCTTTGGTTTATTTGTATTTGGTTGATTTGTACATTGACAAAACATCTGGAAATTCATTCCTTATTTCACCAAGGGTAGGGTATGTATTTCCCATTTTTCTTTGGAAAATATCCCTAATTTGGGTAGGTAAACAATCAAATATTATGGCTTGGATAAACCATGCTGATTTCTCTAGATCTATGTCATTATTTTGTAGATGACCTAACATGCATTCAATTTCACAATAGAAATTGTACAGATCCTGATGGTTATCCCTTGCTGGTTTTATATTTTTTAATTTTATTGCTAAATCATTTACTATTTCTTTTCTATTTAGAAAATTTCTTTCTAGTAATTTGAGAGCTATTTTATACGAGCTGCCTATTGCTGGTAAGGCATCAACCAGTTTTAGGGCTGGACCCTTTAAATAATTAAGCAGATAACTGAATTTGTCAACATCAGATATATAATCTTTGTTGCCAATTAAACTATCAAATTTTTCTAGAAAAGACTGAAATTTTGTTTGATCACCCTCAAATATTGGTACTTGTAATGTTGGTAACTTGGCTTTTAGTTGTTTATTGTCATCATTAGAAATGGATACATTTCTGAAGGCCTCGATCAAACTTTGATTTGTAGCTTCTAAATTATTTGGTAGATTATCTAAAGCAGCATATAATTCATTTATGTGAGAATCTATTTCAAAAATATTCTGTTCTTGTTCACACAAAAGTGCTGTGTATGTCTCTTCACCAACATTTAACCCATCAGTTTCTGTAACAATTTCCTCATCTATAATTATTATTTCCTGTTTAATTCTATTTAAACCACCCAAAATAGTATCATAATCCCTTTTATTTGGATTTTCTTTGCTATTAAAGCTAGTTAAAAGCCTGGTAGTGACTCCCTTCCTTGCTGATCTCTTCCTTTTTAATGATTTAATCTTTGCCTCAATTGCTTCACATTCAGCCATATTTTGTTTATTTTATTTTTCTAAAAATAAGTCCCCAAAATCCTAAAACCCTTTCAACTCTATAAATAAGCTTTATTTTATATTATGTATACAATAGTTAAGCTTTATTTTGGTTAAATAGGCTAGGCTTTGGATTACCCTTATTCTAGAATTTTACCACATTTATGACCAAATGATAAGTTTTGAAGTATTTGAATTATTTCTTTTTATTTTTAGTTAGGGCTTTGTAATTTATTATTATTTATATGTAGTAAATATTTGAAAAAGCCAAACATGGAAAAAATTCTGTTCAGATGTCAAAATGTTTGATAAGGCATAATTTTATTTTTTTTTGTTTGTTTTAATTTTATTTTATTCAAGGTTAAGATTTTCACAGCAAATAACCCTTCCCCACATGGGCTACCATTTTAGATATGGAAAAAATAGGTCCTGCTCCAACCAGAATAGGCTAGGCACAACCTAGGCTACGTTGGAGATGGAAGACCTAGGCCAAAGATGAACCAGCCTAGCTATTTGTCCATAAACAGGACTTCCATACTTTTTTGTTAAACAATTACAGCTGAAATGTCAGCTTATTTAACCTAAATTTAATAACTGAAGGGAAATTTATGAACTTCTTACCTTGAAATTTTAATATAAGTTTTATTTCTTGACACCAATAATGAACATTTTTATTCTGGCTTCTTTCATCTCGCGCCTCCCCGTCCTGGTTGTTATTCTGCTTATCAAGCTTATCTGGATCTTTTTCTTCTTCCCAAAACTGTGTTGCTATTTCTAGCTATGGGATCTTTTTTTCTTTTCATCCCATATTTGTTTCTTCATTGGTGTGTCTTTAATTTTTCTCAGCAAGAGTTCAAGTTCTCCTTCTGATTTATTTTTTATTGTTATTATTTTTTTTTTAATGTCAATATGGCTTATCCAAGATTAGGTGGGTCTTCCATTTCGGTACTCCCAAATTTTCCACAATACAGACAATAATAATTAATGTCAACATATTAATTTAATAAGTTTAATAAATTCAATATGTCAATATATTAATTTCATTAAGTTTTTCAGCAGTTGCTTAAAAATTTAGTCTTGAAAGTAAATGCATTATAAATAAATAATATAAATAAAAAATTATAAATATAAATTATAAAAAAAAGCACCTATCATTAAATACTTAGGCTTCTTCACTGGAGTCACAGCTAGACTTTCTAGAACTTTAGAAACCTCTTCTTTGGCATTACTCGATATACTTGGATCATATTCATCGCTTTCTGAAATAACATTCTCAGAAGACTGATTGTGATCAGACTCTTCACTTTGTGATGTTGATAGCAGCTCTGATCTCTGGGTCAATAATTTTCTACAGTTGCTACATAGTACAGTATTCCTTTGTAGTTTCCATTTACATTGATCATAAAGTGATTAGCTGATGGTTCTTAGATCCTTGTGTATCTTTTTCTTATATTTTTGTAAAGGATCATCACAGTATCTAACCATTTTTCATTACTAAAAATACACAATTGTAATCTCAAAATAAGATATGATTTGACTCAAAATAGCACATCTGTAATAAAATAAGCATAATTAACAAAATTTGAGAGAGAGAGACTGCGTGAATATGAGTTATACATAGGCTTAATATATCATTTGTTAGTTCTCAATTTTAGTCTGTGTAAAAATGTCAAAATTTCAATGTACAAATGTTAATGAACATATTTTTTTCAAGAATTTTTAAAATATCTTGCAACTCGATACCCACATTTTTTATTGTTTGTATCTTTTAAACAATTAATGGAGGGTTAATAAATAAAAAATTTCTTTTTGGATATCACTGTCTAGTGGGGGTGGGGTCAAAAATAAAAATAAAAAAGGGGGAATTTTTTATTATTGTTCTACATATTTGAATGTGGTATCATTTAATAGATCTCTTCATGTTGATTCTAAAAATGTAGTTTTATAGGTCTACAGTAAGATGTTTGGGAGTTATTGGCATTAAAGTTAGGTGATAAAGTGAGGCCCATATATAAAAAACTATGGGCATAGAACTTTTTTATTTGAACCAGTGAAATCAGCACGCGGAAGAACCCCATATGTCAATTTCATTAAAATCTGGGTTGGAGTGGTGACAAATTTTTAATTTTTGGGTGATTTGTCCTGGAATGTCCCATGAATGCAAGCAAATCAGCACTATTAGAAACATCTGTACTTTCATCTAATTGCAAAGAATAATATTCACTTTTTGAGCACTTTTCACAAGCTGGTTTTTAACATTATCAGACAGGTCTTCAATTGGCTGCTTCACATAGTATTTGATAATTAAATTAAATTATAATTTTTTGCTGCTTGAAAAAATGCTCAATCCATATCGAACATAAAGGATGAATGAGGCCTTCCACCTCCAAACCTTTATAACTGATAGAAAAAAATTAGTTGATAAATGCTTGCTATATCTCTAATCATGGTTATGTTCATTCTTCATTGTTGTTAAGTATCTAGTTCTAGTCTCTAGTATGTTGTAATATTGATGTTTTATTTAGGCTTACTTTAGTGTTTTGGCTTGTTGTGGTGTTTGGCTGCTTTCTCTCTCGTGGTTTCTTGTACTATCATTGTTGTGCTAATTTACTTTAATAATTGTATGTATTACTTTAATAATATAGTATATTATATCAGACATGGAGTCATTACAAGGCTTATCATTATCATTACCAGAAATATTTTATCATTACCATTACAGCATTTTTGTTTCATTACATTATCATTACAAGCCCTTCATTATCATTGTAATGATCATTATAATACTGAATATGCGCTCCACCAGTGCACTGGAGGCAGGGATGCAAAGATGTTTGGTAGCAAGAACGGATACATCAGGATACAGATGTGCATTGTCCCTCCACCATGTCAGGGGATTGCAGTCCTCATCAATGCAGGGCTGGGCAAGGTAGCTGTCTACCTGGCTGACAATAGGGTTCTGAGAAGCTGTAGAGGGAGCTGGAGCAGCCATAAAATTGAACAACTTGCACCGCTTTGATGCTGGCTGGGACTGGGAGGAATCAGAAGCTGCATATATAGCTGCATATATATATATATATATGATGAATAAAATCACGAGGGAAAGGAAACACAAAATGGTGCTCAAGCGCTTTCGCCTAATGACATCCTCAGGAACACTCAGTGTTCCTGAGGATGTCATTAGACGAAAGCGCTTGAGCACCATTTTGTGTTTCCTTTCCTTCGTGGTTTTATTCATCATAAATATTTTTCACGTGTTACTTTCGTGAAATAATTTTCATATATATATATATATATATATATATATATATATATATATATATATTATATATATATATATATACAGTGCCCGCGAAAAGTATCCGATCACCCTTGAAATTTGTATTTTTTACATAAAAAACAATGTTTAAATGTATACTAACCTTATATTAGTATTTTGTCATCTGTCCTTTGGTTTGGATGACTTGTTCTAGACGTTTTGGCATGGATTTAATCAAGTTTTGACAAACTTCCACTGATATTTCCTTGCACCATACCTTTTTGATGGCTCCTTGTAATTTTTCGACTGAGCCAGTGTCGTGGCATTCAACCTTATTTTTTATTATTAGCCACATATTTTCTATCGGATTGAGATCTGGACTATTACCAGGCCAATCCAAAATATCAAATTTATTGTCAGTAATCCATTTTGTCACTATTTTGGCCCTGTGACATGGTGCACCATCATGCATGTATGTTTTTGTCCTTTGGATTGCCATTGCCATTGGAAGTTTATCCTGTAGCATTGCTAAATACCGTGCACCATTCATAGTTGTGTTCTTTGGAAGAAAATATAGGTTTCCACGCCCATAGTAACCGAAACAACCCCAAACCATCACACTTGGAGGGTGTTTCATTGTCTTTAGGGTGTATTTAGGGTCCATCCTATTTGAGCCAATGGGCCGGCGAACCTTTTTTGGACAACTTCTGAATGTCAAAAATGTCGACTCATCACTAAATAAAACCTTCTTCCAGTCATCAACAGTCCAATGAATATATTTTTTACAAAATGCGACATGTTTTTTACGCATTTTTTCATTAATGAACGGTTTCTTAGCAGCATGGCGAGATGGTAATCAGAGTTCTTTTTGGAGCCGCTCCTGGATAGTTCGTTCAGAAACACCAGATAACAAATTATTCATATTAAATTTTATTTCTTTCGCAGTTATTGTTGGGTTTTTCAATACTAAACGTTTCATAAGTTTGTCTGTTCGTGAATTTGTTTTTCTCGGTCTGCCAGATCGTTTTTTAGGGACTGGCGTGGTTAGGCCGGCATTGTTCTTAGCCCGTGAAACCCATAAATTAACGGTACTTTGGGATATGTTTAATTCCTTAGCTATCTGTCTCTGTGATTTCCCACATGTATGCAAAGCAACAATAGCAACTCGACAATCACTCTTAAGTTGTTTTTTAGCACACATTATATATAAATTTTATTTACACCACTTTCTGTAAAAAATAACAAAATATCAATAAATTTACACAGTGAAATCTGACAAATTTGAGACACAGCCACCCGCAACGAAGGCTACCAGAACACTAATTTGAGAATGCGTTGGATAGCTCTCATATCAGCGAGCAACCTCAAAGTTACCAGATGTCGCTAGAACAAATAGAAAGTGAATTATGTGTCTCTGAATATCAAGGGAAAATATTGTATTTTCTTGAGTGATCGGATACTTTTCGCGGGCACTGTATATATATATTGAAATTACACTGTAATGAAAATGTAATGATTCATTGCAGACCTTTCATTACCATTATCATTACCATTTCTTTCATTACATTATCATTACAAGAGATTTGTAATTAATTTTAATTAATTAATTACCATTACAATGATGATGACCCCATATCTGGTATATATACGGTACTTTACTAATATATCAAATACAATATTTGATATAATCTACTTTAATAATAAATGATACATCAAGCATGACTATAATTTGTATTACCTATCATATTTTGGTGTTATATGCTGACTAATGGGGCTTTACTGTACTTGAAGATCCTAATGCTTAGTGCCTGCTGATTGGTAATGATGGCTGGTGAAAGGAAATCATGCAGTGCTGCCAGAAAAACTTTTTGGGGAAACTACACAGAAGTGGATGAGTTTAAACCAACTGGAAAGTTGCCACCAGGACAGTTGTGATTGGTAGGATGTTTGCACTTTGCGAAAAAGGAGTAAAAGGACAGAAAAAGTCAATGATTCAAGATGCCAGCAAGATAGTTGCAAATGAACTAAGACAAAATGTCTATCCCATGCATGAAAAAACAGTGGCAAAAAAAATAAGAGACGATTATGAACATTTTAACAAAATGAGAAAGAATGAATGCTGCCAACAAAAACCTAAAAGTGTCGAATGGTACCAAAAAGCGAGTGGCTTTAATGATCAGCTCACTAAGAACGCTTACAATATTAGAATTGACAATGAGGATTATGAAGCAGAACTTGCAGAAGAATTTGGGGTCAAAATGACTGATGAGGATATGACTTTTTATTTGGATAATTTATTTGGTACATATAAGGCCATATGTACAAATGCCGTACCAAAAGATTAGGTGAGACAGAAAAAAAGGAAAGAAACTTACGAAAGATCAGTGGAGAAGAAACAAAAAGCAACAGAAGGCATCTTGAGAGAGCAAAGGGAGCTAGAGGGATCGGAAATTATTGAAATGTTAGCAATTTTCACTTGATTCTGAAAATGACCCAAGTTTTGAAAAACCAACAATGGCAAAGACAGTTCCTTCTACTGATTGTAAACTTCACTCATTGGAAGAAGACCTAAGCAAGGAGAAGAATAAAGAACAAGAAGCTGCATTTCCAACAGTGAAAATCAGAACTGGCAAAAAAAGTCTGAATGAAAACTTGATGCAGTGTACAATACAGTGTCTTGCCAAGACAAGAACTTCACCAGAAGAGCTTTTGAGAGTGATAGTAAGAGTAGCTAACATGGTTTTTGATCAAGATTGGAAGCTGAAGGCAGATGATGATGAGAAAGATTGTGAGGGTGAGAGGGAGAGTGAAGACAAAGAGTTACAAGTCCATCACCAGTATTCAGACTTGACATATGTATTTCTGAGCCACAGATCAATAATGCAATACTTGGAAGATGCTTCATACTTGAATCTAGAGTATGTCTCAACAAATCCTCAACAAAGAGGATAATGTTATGAGTATAGGACATGATGATACAACCAAGGCTGCCACCCACCAGCTGTACAACATGAAGGCTGACCACATCACCATCGCTGGTCCATCTGGCATAAAAGAGTCACTGACAACTGGATATCTGGAAAATGTCAGCCATTCCAGAGAGGATGGAGCCAGAGCAAGAGCTTACGAATTCAAATTGAGTTGTCTAGCTGTACTAGCAAATTCTACCACTGATGAACTCAAATAGACTTCTGGATGTCTGATCGAGCTAGTGAATGTGAAGTACTTTTACAGCATTGAAATGGGGGCGCAATGCCGGTAAGTGTATCTGTGTAAAGATGCATTTGCGTTACACATACTGGATACTCTGTTAGTGGGGTCACGGCAGCTGCTGCTGGTTGCGGAGATGGGAGATTTAGCTGCCAGTGAGGACCACCCAGAGGGCCTTCAATTGAATAAAAATCCTTTGACTTCAGCCCCACCTGCACTGCTAAGAATGAGAGAAATGAGGTGAGCAAGTTACCAATTTTAGTGTGGTTGAGATTGTCAGATAGGCAGCTCCTACCAATCTGAAACTGGGTTCTCACCTTTAAGATCTCTGGGGCATAGCCAGTCTGCCTCTTTTAATGACTTACTCTTCGGCTTATGGTGGGAGGATTTAAGAAAAGTAAAATGTCCTTTGCCTAATTTAATCAACGAAACAACAATAACATTTACAAGGCTAACTGCATCCGCAGGCAAGTTTTTACAGGTAACTAAAGAAAATATGAACAATTTTATTGATCATACACCAATATGTATTCAGAACCAACTAAGCACTTGAAAAAAATTATTGCTACAAAACAAAAGAAACAAACATCATTAGTCCCATACCACACACAAAAATGTCAACATAAAATAAAACCATTAAATTATTGGCCATCACCAGCCCATTACCACACAAAGGAGACAAGACTTACAGAAAAAAAAGTAACTTACATAACTAATGCAAAAAAAACAAAGAATATTAGTCACTAGGGCAAGGTCAATGAGTGTTACCCAAATTGTACCTGATAAGTCCCAGATGTGTCACTCACAATCATTAAAGGTATTCTTGGCTCGATCAGTACAAACAAAAGCAATGTTTATAACAAAAAAAACTGTGTGAACACTGGCTTCAGCATTTGTGCAGGCATTGGGGAAGAAAAAGCTTTGTCCAAATTCACTTCAATAAGCAAATGTCCCAGCCAAAAACAAATCCCTGATAAAGAGAAAAAAAAACCAACAACATTTAGAGATTATCCCCCCCAGCACTGTCATCAGTGGACTCACAGGAATCCACGAGTGCAATGATGCCAGAAAAGGGAGCAAAACTGACAGTGATAACACTGGTCAACAAAGATTTTTCATCAGAGTAAAATTTGTGGTGGCTGGATAGCATTTTTCACGCTGATTCCAAAACTGCATTCAGATATTTTCTAGCACGTATAGTTTTCAAGATGAAGGCATATATATAACTACACAGATTTAACCATTTTAAATAGGCAAAATACTAATATTTCAACATTTGATTGTATTTATTTTGTTTTTTTTTAGTTTATTCATCTTATTGATTTCAGTTATCTTAATTATACATCTTATGTATTTCAGATGTGAGCTTTTACGTCTAGCAGCATTGTGATTCAGGCAACAACGCCGTGCTTTGTGTGTCAAAAGATCAGTCCAGTCCAAGAACTTGTTGTGTCAAGTTGGTGTACATTTTTTTCGAATTTATAGTTTGCTCAGGTCAGTCAACATGCTTCGACAATATAAGAATGACCCCTGAAAGCAGTTCTTTTGCATAATGGTAATATAATGCCATCCATCCCCATTGTCCATTCCATCCATCTAAAAGAGAAGAGACATATGACAATAGGATATACTACTTAAGGCAATCAAATACGACAGTCATCAATGGAATGTTTGTGGAGATCTAAAAGTTATAGGAATGCTTATGGGTATGCAGTCAGGATTCACAAAATTTTGTTGTTTCCTTTGCCTGTGGGACAGTCGCGCCACTATAGAACATTACACCAAAGTGACTGGCCATTTAGGTATACATATGTCCCAGGGATAAGCAATGTCCAGTCTGTCCCTTTAGTGGATCCCCAAAAGATCTATCTGCCACCTCTTCACATTAAACTTGGTTTAATGAAGAATTTTGTTAAAGCAATGGGTAAAGTCAATTCTGAAGGGTTCCAATACCTTTCAAGGAAATTTCCGAAGGTTACTGCAGCAAAATTGAAGGAAGGAATTTTTGTTGGGCCACAAATAAGGGAGGTTTTGAATGACACTGAATTTGAAAAAGTCCTAAGTCTGCTGGAATTGAAGGCTTGGCTGGGTTCAAATGGATATGTGAAAACTTTCTTGGAAGCAACAAGTCACCTGCGTATAAGGATGGAGTCAAGAACCACCTTGATGCCTTCAAAGAAATGGAGTGTCGAATGTCGTTAAAAATTCACTTCCTGCATTCCCACTTAGATTTCTTTCCTGAAAACCTTGGTGCAGTGAGTGATGAGTAAGGAGAGCGCTTCCATTAAGATATTCAGATGATGGAGAAGCGCTACCAAGGATATTGGAATGAAAGCATGATGGCGGACATTGTTGGATGCTGTATCGTGACAATCCAGGCCAAATTTACAAAAGGAAATCACACTCTCAGCGCTTTTAATAAAATAATGTATATATTCTTTATTTATAAGTACATTGAATAAAGTATATGCTGTATTTGTTGTTTAGCATTCCTAAGTGTGATCTATACATCCATAAATTTTCTTATAGCAATATCAAAAACTTAAAAATATCAAAACCAGTGTATCTATATAACTATACGTGCTAGAAAAAATAAAAACCAGATTCGGAATCAGCGCGAAAGATGCATTAAGAAAAGTGTGATCATGTTTGTGATGAGAAAAAAAAAGTTTCATTTTGTTGGCCAGTGTAATTAATGTTCTAAAATTTTGGGATATGTATTTGCATTAATATGTTGCTCATAAGGCAGTTAAAGGTACAATTTAGTTCACAGCCTGAGAAAGCTCAAAATTCATTGTGATGCATATTGATAACTGAAGTTAGGTTTTTCAACACGGTCTTTATAAAGGAAATCAGGCATTCAAAAATGATTATGATATTTACATGATAATTTTAAGTGATCCAAATATGTGAGACATGGTTCTTATAGCTAATGGTTAAGCAATACAAAACACCAATGGTAAAACAAGACTATAGGATCACCTACCACACCATCAAGGAGAAGTGAGATGCTTTCCCGTCTCTTGAAATGGGCATATGATTGCCTCAATCTTCTGATTCTCTATACTGAGAGAATTTCAAAGCTGTTATACTTTACAAATTATTCTTACCTTAACCTAATCAGTAACCTTACTTTTAGTTTTCCTCTCAAGTGGGGAACTTTGTACCCTAGCAATTCCTGAGATCTGCCCTGTGACCTTGTGAATGGTCGGTTCCCCATCTTCTTGAGGGTACCTACTTGTGTAACAACTGGTAAAGGCAGGTTTTGAGATTCAGGTGAGAACCCTCTAAAATCAATTTTTGAAGGTGTCAATGATGTTTTCTTTACCCACTTTAATACACCAGAGAATGGTTCCAGAGTGAGGGACCCTCGTCGCCTTGCGTGAGTTGGCTGATCAGTTGGACTCAGTCCTCCTCCTAGGCCACTAAGTTCAACTCACTTGTCATTTCTGAAGATTCTGGAGATTGTGTCACTGCAAAGTCTGTTTCAGGTTCCACAGCCACTAAATATGATTGATTATTGGTAGCAATAAATCGAAAAGACGTTAGGGGACTTTGTTTCACTGGCTCCAATTCAGAGGAAGGTAGTTCCTGCCCTGAATCAAAGGATGAGATTGCTACTGGGCATCCATTCTCTATGTCCCCATTAACTTTATCCTCCCCACTTGTCTTATTGTCTCAAAGAATTTCTGCTGGGAGGTGGCTGTTCATGAAATCTCTCTTCCAACTGATACAGGTTGTGGAGAGTCTGATCTAGAGTCTGCTGAATTTTCTCAGACGCTCCACAGGTAATGGGTTGAAGCGAAAACCCTTAAAGAATGGCTCATCATGGCTTGGTTCTTCAATTAGAGATGGACCCTTACTCATCTCTACAGGTGTAGGTTGTGGTAGGAATTCAACCTCATAATGGGCATCTCCCAAAAGCCTTTGGTAGTAGCGGTTCTGTTGAAGATATGGTGGAGCCACATTCCACTTTTTCAGATGTTTGTGGTGAACTTTATAAATAGTGGGTTCCTGAGGGTTCATTGACTGAACTTGATAAGTAATTTCATTTGGGTTCACTTTAATTATACAATATGGTCCAGCATACCGAGGTTTGAATTTATTGATGCTCAGGTTGCCAGGATAGTGTATTTTCAGCCCCACCAGCTGGTTTAAGTGATAGGGTTCGAACCGTGGGTGGCCTTCATCCCGATATTGAAGCTGATGGTGGTCTATCCTAGGGCCCTGAGGGAAGATGTGAGCCTGGGATAAGAGACAGGCTGCTGGGGAAATACCAGTCTCCTGATGCTTGGTATTGTTGTAAATGGATACCACCCTGGGCAGATGGTCATCCCAGGTCTCAACCTGGTTCAAACTCATCCGCAAATATTGGGTTAGTGTCCTGTTTACTCGCTCAACAGCCCCATTGGATGTGGGGCAATAGGGAGAAGTCCTTACATGGAGTATATCCAGTTCAAGCAAGGTATCTTCAAATTCCTGGGCTGTGAACTCAGGCCCATTATCACTGAGTAGCTTTTCAGGCAGCCTGGGCAGAAATGGATATACTCGAGTTTTGAATGCTTGTGCTACAGTAGAGGCCCGTTTATTGGGCAGTGGGACCACGGACAACCACTTAGAGAAATGGTCAACCACCACCAATGCACAAACATTCCCCTTTTGAGAGATAGGGTAGGAGATAAGATCTGCTGCAATCAACTCAAAAGGATGTTGGGTTACAATCTTAAACACAGGTGGTGTGTGGAGAATATTGGTAATCTTTGCTCTCTGACACTCCACACAAGGTGACTATCTCAGTCACTATGCGATGCAGCTGTGGGTACCAAAAATGTTCCAATAATAGGGCAAGCAATTTATTTCGCCCTAAGTGAGCAAACTCCTTGTGAAAAATGACAGCCCAATCTATAGCAACACCTTTGGCAACAACACAACGCAAGTGGTGGTCTTTCCCCTATGGTAAATGATGTCATCAATAACTACCAATTGCTGATGATCTCGTTTATATGGTTGTAGGTTTCCAGTATATCGTTTTGCTGTCCATTGTTGCTTAATCCCCTTTTTAAGGCGACATAGGTGAGGGTCAAGTTTTTGTAAGGTTATGACATCTTCCAGGGACAATGCCCCTCCTTCTTTTGGGAGTTGTTCTCCTTCTCTCAAAGGAATCACTGGACAGATGTCCACCACAACTGATGTCAGTTCCAATTGTGGTGTAAGGTTATCAGGTGGTAGATTCCCCTCCCCACTAGCCTCTGTGTCAGGTGCAAGGTCCTCCTCCATGCTATCATCAAGCAGTGTAAATTCTTCAAAGGGGCTATCAGTTTCCCTATTCACATTTAGAATTTCAGGGGAAGGCTTATCATTTGATTGACCAGGTAGGTGTATAGGGTTTAACCAATTGTAATGGATCCCAGCGAGGCACTGCAGATAACACCGATCATGGTAGTTGTCAGAACCATACTTTAAGGGAGCTCGATCTCCATGATATACCCAAATCTCTACCTTATTCATATCACTATAAACTTGGATCAACCGTGGGGTTGGGATCTGACCAACATGTTTCATCAGATTCAGCTGACGGGTGATAGCTTTATCAGAAGAGATCCCATACTTATTTCGCCTGTTAATTAGTTCTGCTACTGTTGCTTCTCTGATTTCCCTATGATGATCCATTGTGCCACTACTCCACAAGGATAGACAATAAAAGAGGGAATCTCCTCCCCCTGGGACCTCAGTCTTTATGAATCCTTTTGGAATGGCATTTGATCAGTTGTCATATTGATCCAATGATTCTTGACAATTCTCAATTGGAGACCTGGATAGTGCATCTGCGATACAATTCGTTTCCCAGGTATGTACACTAGCTCATATTCAATGCTACTCAGCTCTTCCAGTGTGTGAGCAACTCTGTTATTTACTAATGGCATATTGTAAAGGAAGGTTAAAGGTTGATGATCAGTAAAAATTTTAACTTTAATTCCATAAAGGAAGGGTTTTATGGTCCTCACAGCCCATCAAATAGCAGCTAATTCTCATTCAGTGGTTGAGTACTTTTGTTCAGCCCTATTGAATGTGGTTGAAACAAAGGCTATGGGCCTATTCTTTCCTTCCTGCTCTTGGGACAAGCAAGCCCCAGCTCCAATGTTAGAAGCATCTACATGGAGCTGTAGGGGTTTAGCTTCCTTTGACCTATCAGGGTATGTCAACAAGATCGGACTAACTAAGGCCTCCTTTAGTTTATCAAACGCAGTCTGGCAACTCGCTGTCCAAGTCAGCATCTTGTGGCCTGTAAGTTCACTAAGAGGCTTTGCTATCTCTGAGCAATTTTGGATGTGTCGGCGATAGAAATTAACCATCCCTAAGATTTGGGGGTCTTCTGATGGTGTTTGGGATTGGAAACTTGGCAATACCTTCTAGGTTCTTTACCAGTGGGACCATCCCCTTGGATGACACCTGATGTCCCAGGAATGTCACTTCCTCTCGGCAAAGCTGTCTTTGAGGGTTTGATTTTAAAACCATTAGATTCCAAGGCATGTAAGACCTTTCCCATAATTTCAAGATGTTCGGGGAAGGTGCGGCTTACTACCATTATATCATCAAGGTAGACCATGCATTGAGTCCATGGGATCCCAGATAATGCCATCATCATGGCTCGCTGAAAGGTAGCTGGACCATTTTTCACCCCAAATGGCATTCTGAGAAATTCCCAATGGGAAAGGGGTGGAGAATGCAGTTTTCTCAACACTGGATTCTTCCATCTCAACCTGATAATACCCTTTGACTAAATCAATGGTAGAAAAGTATTGCATTCCGTGCAAATTGAAGAGAGAGTCAATCAAATTAGGTAATGGAAAGAAATCTCATTTTGTTATTTTGTTGAGCTCTCGATAATCAATGCATAACCGTATTGACCTATCACTTTTCTTAATTGGCACGACAGGTGCAGAGTATGGGGAGAAACTTCGTCTGATGATACCATCCTCCTCCAGCTGTTGGCAGTGCTCTTCTATGTCCTGCAGTACAGGTCCTTGGACTCGCCTTACTGGGATATGGACTGGAAGCCTGTGTTCTGTTTCAATTTGATGCTTGATAATGGTTGTGTGGCCAACATCCCCATCACCATGACTAATAGCTCCTTGGTGGCACAGCAACAACTGGACTAACTGGTCCTTTTGTTCTGCTGAGAGAGATGTATTTGTCAACTCAAAAGCATCAACTATCATTTGTGAAGTCCAGTCCTCCTGATTTTTAGAAGTTTTTGAACTGTCAGTGAAGTCCACCAGATGTACCAGCGAGTCCTTACCCTGCAATTTCATAGCCTTCCCAATTAAGTTTCCTCTGGAGATCTTCTGTGAGAAGTCTCCAAGGTTGAATACCGCTACTAAAAAGTTGTCTTCTGTGACATTCATTAATCCAGGTTGTATAATCAAATCTTTTACAGAGGAGTTACTTTCCAAATAAGTTAACTCATGATTAGTGATGTGAGTCATTTTTTATTGTCGTTTTTTTTGTTTAAAAACGAAGGTAGTCTGTTTTTTTTTTTTTTTTTTTTAAACTTACTCCATATTTTTCTTCCTTTAATCTAATAAGTATATTAGTATTACCTATAATTTACTATACTACCATGCTTATACGGTTATACCTAGTATATATACTATATATTCATCTTTTAGAAAAATTGAATCACGCAAAAAATATATAATAGAAAGGAAAAACAAACCCTCATTTTTTATATGTATATATATTTTTTAACGAACATAAAACATTCTTCCTCGTTTCAAACAATATACATAATTGTGATTGGCAAGAGTACCAGTATATATATATTCCAGATAGAAAAGGAAAATATTCACCTTTTTTTGAACCTTTTTGTTAACCTAATGTTGTTTTAACCTTCATTTCCATGCTAGTTTCAATATCACAGGTACTGGTATAATATACATAATAAAAAATACATAATACTGGTATAAAACAATATATATAATTGTGATTGGCAAGAATACCAGTGTGTATATATATATATTCCAAATAGAAAAATAAAAAAAATAAAAATATTCATCACTTTCTTTAACCTTTGTGTTAACCTAATGCTGTTTAACTTTCATTATCTGATTCTATTTCCATTGAAGAATCATTATCACTAGATTGATTAGAGCATATAGTTTCAATATCACAGGTACTGGTACTTATTGCAGATTTGGATGTTGATGAAGCCAATGTAGCACCATGTTTTACTTCACTTTCTTGGAATTTTGCATTTTGGGATATAAATACAAGCTTTGCTGCTCTGTCTGTGCTTAATCAGTTTCTTTTGGCTGTATGGATATTACTGTATGTGCTAAATGATCTCGGAGGTAATGAAAGGGCGAAATAGAGGTGTATGAGTTTGTGTAGGTATATATGTGAGTATGCGTGCGTATGTATCTGGAATTCTGGATGTATGCGTATGTATGGGGTATATAATAGATATAAATATGTGTATATAAGTATTTATGTATATATTGGTATATATGTATATGGGTGTATGTGTATGTATATATATGGATGGTCTCGGGGGGAAAATATGTCATCGCGGGTCTAAAGGATAGTTAAGTGGGAGATTCAAAATCCGAGGCATGGATGGGAGAGTCCTGGAAAGGTTGGACAAGGGCAGTCAGCTCCCAGCCAGTGTTCTCGCAAGTTTAATCGATCTCAAGATACAAGACTTTCAGTGCAAGAAAGAGGCCAGTTTTTTCTGTAAATAGGCTGAAAAGGGCATTCTATACTGGTACCATATGGCCTATTTTATTATTTATTTATTTATTTTTATAATATATATCATTGCAAAAGTATACCTTATAATTAAATTGGCAATATCATTATATAAAAAAAAAAAAAAAAAAAAATAATATGGACATAAAAAAAACGGTTTTTTAACATCACTACTCATGATCAGGGTTGTATCCTTGGAGGTGGAAACATGCCTCTATCATTTGACAGGTGCAGGGTGCAACTTCAACATCTTCCACACTTTCACATTCAAGGCTGGTTGGAAGTGGCTGTTGAGCATCTTGGGCAACTGTGATAAGTTGGCTTCCCTTCTGAGTGAGGAGTTCTCATTTAGCCAAGTCGGGAAGCAAACTATCAGTCTGTAACATGTTTACCCCACAGATCAGATCAAAGTCTGAGACATGGTCTCTCACAACCACAAACTCAATTGGTTGCGTTTCAAAATTAGGAAACATGAGTGTGACTGTACAACACCCAGAACTGGTACAATGTGTTTACCTATACCCCTAATCCCCTTGAGAGGTACTTCCTTTAGTTGGAATTTATCAGAGGGAAGTTGATGGTAACATGAAGCTGACATCAAACTGACTGCAGCACCTGTATCCACAAGAGCTGACAATGGGCCTGTGTGGGGAGAGCTTTTTATTCTTGGCCGGATGACTAAGGCATTGCTTGATTGCTGCTCTTGTCTCAGGTCCAGGACTTCAGCCAATTCATCTTCAGTGTTCACTGGCTGCTCTTCATCCCTCTCTAAGGTTCCAACTTGTTCAACATCTTCCACTGTCTCATCTTCAGTCTCACTCTGGGGGGCCTCAAGGTAGTTGTGTGCAATCTGACTTGCTAATGGATATTGCCCTGATGGTGTTGCTTCCTGGGAAGCAATGATGCCTCCAAAAGACTGTTCATTGCTAGCATGCTGGGGTAGCTCTGGCATGCGGCCTTCCATGACAGAGCTATCTAGTTTCCCAATTCTGGTACTAGTTCTTGTGGTGGTGGGACCAACCCTTGGTCACTCATGCAATCTTGACCCAAATGTGGTCCTCCACAACTTGGGCATTGTGGCCTCCATTAAATAGTTCTTCTGAGTAGGACACTGTGCAGGGCTATGTCCATGTTGCTTACAACATATGCAAATGTTCCTGGCAGTATAGCAATCTTGATGGAGATGACCCCGCTTTCCACACCAATGACATAAAGGACGTGAGGGACATTGACCCTTTGTATGCCCTGACTGCTGACAATGGGTACATGTCCTGTGGCCTCTTGGTGCTGCTGCAACTTGCTGAAAGTTATTGGCTGGTGGGTGAGACTGACCCCTAGGGAAGTTTGCTGCAGTTCTCACTTTTCTTCCATTGGGCCCCCTTAGCCTTCCTTGACTGTTTGTTGCAGTAGACTGAGGGGCACCCATGGCAACCATGTGTAGTTCTTGCTTTAATACAACTGGTGGTGAACTCAGATGTGGTGTGTGTGTTGACTGGTGTGGGATTTGTTCAATATAGTTAGGTGGCCAATTCCATGAAGAAGGTGGATAAGCACACTGATTCAATGGGGGTGCTGCTTGAGCTGTAGGAAGGGCTGGTGCTAGATGTGCCACATTGGCCATTTCAGATTGGGGCTTCACAGGATTGGGATATCTGCCACTGACCCACTGGTGGGGATGTTTCTTGGGTGCCTCTAGTGGTGGTTCCAGCTTGACCTGCCAAGGGGGACTCTGTGGAATTTAAGTCTGCTAGCGCCACAAGCTTCTCCCACGAGATCTTCATTCCTAGTAAGGTCCTTTGAGTATGGATGATCCTGGTCAGCTCCTGCCTCAACTCCAAGGGCAACCCAGATATAAACCTATCTTTAACTATACAGAGTTGAGTGACATCCATACCAGGGAAGCACTGACAGGCTAGGGTTATTACTCTAAGGGCATAAGCAGAGACAGTCTCATGCAAGTGCTTAGTAGCCTCCATAAAGTCCTGACTCTGACTTTCTTCTTTCCTCTTTCTCATACCAGGATATTAAATGAGCCTTCAGTGTCCCATAATCACTAGTAGACTTCCGCATTACTCGATAAATTTCTAAGGCAAAGCCATCGAGGTAATTAGCTAAAAGGGATCCTATCCTTTCAAGGGAACCTGGATATTCTTATATTCTTGCTCAAAATATTTCTCAAAGGTTCTCACAAACTCATGAAAATCATGTTCTTCACTCAGGCAGTATTTTTCTGGTGGAAGAACCTTAGGTGTATGGCTATTAGCCAGCATTTGAGATATTATGGCCATGGTCTGAGCATTCTGCATAACCATTTGCTGAAGAATTTCCCATGATGGTTGTTCAATATCCCCATCCTTAGGAGTTCCTGCCCTAGGTGGTGACTGACATGCTGGTCTATCAGGGGTTGTTCCTATTGGCTGTAAAGTAGCAGCTATTTCCCTACTGCCACCCATGTCATGGTTATATAGGAAATTAGTACCAGCTATCAAGATGGGACTCGCTATTGTGCTTACAGTGACTGTTGATGAAGCCACAGCAGTGGTGATAATGGTGGTAAGTTGACTGGCAAGACCTGTTGTGTCACCTATTCTCTATTGTTTGCTCTTCTTGTGAATAATTCTGTCTCCCAATTGTTTTTGTGCAGTGTGGTGAGTGCTGGGAATACTGGCAAGAGAATAGGGGCTTCTAGTCAATACTAATGCTCTCTATTGTTGCTTCCCTTCAATCTTCCCGGGTCTGGGCACCAGTGAAATGGGGGCACAATGCCGGTAAGTGTATCTGTGTAAAGATGCGTTCGCGTTACTCACCTACTGGATACTCTGTTAGTGGGGTCACGGCAGCTGCTGCTGGTTGCGGAGATGGGAGATTTAGCTGCCAGTGAGGACCACCCAGAGGGCCTTCAATTGAATAAAAATCCTTTGACTTCAGCCCTACCTGCACTGCTAAGAATGAGAGAAATGAGGTGAGCAAGTTACCAATTTTAGTGTGGTTGAGATTGTCAGATAGGCAGCTCCTACCAATCTGAAACTGGGTTTCAGCTGACTATATTTATCATTATTTACCATATTTATCTCATAAGAAGCTGTTTTTTATATATAATAATACTGTATTATACTGGTTTGAAATGTAAATTGGCCAAAATTTCAATAACGGTCTATGAAATGACCGTTGGAACTTTGCTTCATGCGAGTTACAGAGGCACTTGAGACCAAGTTTGGCAGGCTAAAATGAACCTTATTTATTATGGTATAAGGTCCAAATTTGCATGCTACATAGAACTCGTGTCTTTTTCAGTTGAAGGTGAAATAAGAGTGATATTTGCAGGATTATGGTAAGGATTAGGAAAGCTGGTGTTAGGGTAGGAGTACTGTTAATGTAGGAGCACTAATAATAATAATACAGTTGTCCCTTGACATTCGTGAACTTAACATTCGCGACTTTGACTATCCGCTAGAAGCATCTTTGATGAAACGAAAAGAAAAAAGAAGCAAATGGAGATCACAATGTGTTTCATGCCTGTCCGACCTTCGACCCTGGCTCCCACCACCACTGCTGCCACCTCTCCCACCCCTTCCACCAGTCAGAGCGAAGCAGCAATGCCTGCCGAGCCTACAACGCTGCCGCCGCCTCCTCCGTTATCGCCGTATGACTCGGATGATGTCGTCGATGATCCACCCCTTCCTGATCTCCAGTAGCTTCATCATGCTGTACAGTACCCTCTTCTCGTCAGTATTCATCAACTCATCGTACTGTATGGCAAAAACTCGTCATCATCACTGTCATCATCGTCATCGAGGTGGATCATCTCGCATATCAAATTGTATAAGTCTTATGGTATTATATAGGGGGACGTCAAGTATTTGCGAAAATTTGACATTTGGGGCCACATTTGGAACGTAACCCTCGCGAATGTCAAGGGACAACTATTAATATGATATAATAATAATATCATCTGTGTTAATCAATTACATTAAACATAACTTTGTCTTGAATCACATAATAAATAAAGTAGAAAGCACACCCGAGAGTCACCCTCATGGGACATCCCCTACCTCTAAACAAAACCCCAACAATCCTTGGCCTCACCCTAGACACACACATGTCCTTTTCCCCTCACATATCAAACATTTGCTCCAAAGCAACAAAAAAACTCAACGCTCTCAGAACACACCTCCACAACATTCGGTCAACAGAAGGAATCCCTCAGTATCCTATACAAACAGTTTGTACGTACTACCCTAACTTACGCTGCCCCCGCCTGGTCCCCGTCCATCTCCCACACAAACCAGAAAAAGATACAGACCACACAAAACAGAGGTCTCAGAAGCATTACTGGCTGCCTCCGAACCACACCCATCCCACATCTACATGCAGATACAAAATACTCCCCATCGAACACCACATGAACATGACAGGGACTCAATTCTTCTCCAGAGCACTGGCCCCAGACCACCCCTGTCACCATCTCACATTACACAATCCCCCACCCCGCAACAAAAAATGTACTCCTGCTGCTTACTATTCACAGCTACTGAACAATATCCCCCCCCCCCCCCCCCCCCCTAAACATCAACCCCATTAAACATCTCCACACAGAATTCACCCGGAAATACCTACTCGACCAACCACACAACACTGTCCTTCACGATACTCCCCCTGTAGTCCATCAGAGCGAACAAACCCTCCCAAGGAAAACAAGAGTTACTCTGGCCAGGCTCCGTTCAGGCCACCACCCCTCCCTCCAACAATACAGACACAGACTCCACCTAGCTGACACCTCCACCTGTCAAAAATGCTACCTTCACCCTGAGGACACAGAGCACCTACTCTTACACTGCCACACTCTCTCAACAAAGACAACTCCAACATTACCTCTTTCGGAGACCTATGGACCCGTCCCACGGTGGTCGTGGGATACCTGAGCGCCGCTGGGTTCGCATAAGAGAACCCGGGGGCTACGAAGTAAGAAGTTAGTAAGTAAGTAGAAAGGTATTGGAGTATCAGCCATATTTTCACCTTGCTGATACCGATACTCCAAAAAAAAGGCTGATACAAATTAAGTCATTATCAGATAACCCCAAATATTCTCACTGTATAATGATGGGGGACTTTAATGCACATGTGAACTCAGAATTCTTTGTAGAATTGGGTAACATGTGCAAGTCAGCCAAATTAAGTATAAGTGATGTAGATGTATTAGGGGTACCCACTGGTAATTTTACATATGTTAGTGATATGAGTAGTACCACCAGGTGGATTGATCATTATCTTGCTAGTAATAATCTAAAGGATCAAATTGTTAGAGTTCATATTCTGCATGATTTCCTTCTTTCTGATCATAGGCTGTTAGAACTATTAATTAATTTTACCAACTTATGTGCAACATGACCTAACAAGAACTCAGTAGGTAAGAATAATCATGTTCATTGGTCTAATGTTAATATACAACAGAGAATAGAATATAAAAACAAAAGGTCACCTCTTTAATAACTTAGAAATTTTGCATCTTGCCTGTAGTAATCCTTGCTCAAATGATTCTCACTGTAAACTCATAGATAGGTATTATAGGAAGATAGTATCCCTGTTAAGAGAAGCAGGAAGCCCCCTGATTAAATCGTACAACTATCATACTAAGATTATTCCTGGATAAAAGGGTAGTGAAAAGTCCTCATTCTATCTCTGAATTTGCGCAGGTTGGGGAATCCCTGTATTTTAACCCTCTATCGCACAACTTTTTTGTAGGGTTAAGTCTAAATGCGTGTATTTGAAATGTTAAATAGATGCAACATGGTACCATAAAGGGTTAAGATAAAAATATAGTACAGTATTACCCCTCTATACCAGAATTTGCTCGTATCTGGAAAATTGTTCAAAAACAATTATTTGAAAAACAATTATTCAAAGAAAAAAATAAAAGATTATCCTAAAAATTTTATTAAATAGAAACAAATTTAAAACGAACCCAGACCTAGGCTGGAGTTGCAAATTATGAGCAACTGCACATAAATAGTCTACCACATTAGTGTGAAAAAAAATAAGAGATTATCCTAAAAAATAGTCTACCACATTAGCATGGAAAAAATAAAAGAGTATCCTAAAAATAGTCTACCACATTAGCGTGGAAAAAAAATAAAAGATTATCCTAAAAATTTAAGCTTAAGGACTAGTCTCAAATTATGAGCAACTGCACGTAAATAGTCTACCACATTAGCGTAATTTTCGAAGGATTCGGTTAAAGTTTTTAAGCATTTTGCAGTGTCACAATATTTTTTCCTAGTTATGTGGAATTCTATACCATTTAGTGCTTTCTCAATTTTAATTTCATTAAAATCTTGCTCCCTTTTCAATGCTTCTAGAAATTTCCAAATAGTTGGATGATGTGATGACACTTGTTGTAAAAAAGCCTGATGCATCCTTCAACAGCATTAGTGGTCCTCGGTAAATCTTGCTGCACCCTTTCAAAGCAGGACCACATTTTAATTTCAAATTTAGGAGGGTGGTGCCTATTTTGTCTACCAGGATGCCCAATCCAAGTATCTTCAAAGTAATCGAGTACTGGGAGAGCTTCCTGTGGATACAGTTCAGCATCCATTAATGCGTTAAATGCGTCAATCACCCTTTCAGCTGGTACAAAAGCGAGAGCGGACAACATGCGGATGCTTAATGCAAATTGGGCATCATTATCATACCTCATTTTTAGGCCGGATGCACACACTTTTCTATATAAACATTGCCCAAAGTGAAAAAAACAGCCATTGTGACTAACTGAATTAAATTCTACCTTGATCGCATTTATCATGGCTGGTTCAAAATCACTGTTCACGGAGTTAATGTTTAGGGTAAGACCAATTTTTATTATTTTTTTCCAAAATTTAGTGTAGGTTTCTTCTTTCTTGTCTGGTAACAAAGCATAAATCACAGGAATGCAAAAGCCATTTCTAATGATGTGAATGGTATACAACTGTTCAAATATGTTCGGAACTATCTTGAAGGTTCCATCCATATATAAATTTTCACTCGATGCAAGTAAAGACAAAATAGTTCGTTTAATGCTAGACGTAGATGGTAAAGATACTGCTGCAACATCGCTTATTTCGGAGGCTGCATTAGAAATTATATAATGAGGTGAATCGCGTGTACTTTTTGAGTCACTTTTAATCTTTTCTAAAACTGTGTGTATTTCAACATCTGTGGGATCACCTCCATGATTATGCTCACACGAAACTGAGGTTATTTCACCATCAACTGTAATGGCTCAACTTTTACAGTACTTTGCAAAATACTGGCATTTCCAGTAAACTTTTGATTTCACTTGCTTGTCTTTGACGTATAGATATCCATTTACTAATAGCATTGGGTTTCCTTTTTCACTCTTCACAGACTGTGCCATTCTGTAAGGGTGATATCGCTGCAAAACTTTTTCAAGGCTGTTAGTTAACTAAATACTTAATCTGTAGTCTTCTTTAATTACAGGTTGGTTACAAAGTTGCCAAGTCATAATTTATGAATTAGTTTTAAATTTTTAAACTTATTTATTTTATTAAACCTATATTTAAACTTATTATTTTGAATAATTGTTGCTTCGAATAATTGTTTTTCGAATAATTGTTTTTCGAATAATTGTTTTTCGAATAATTGTTTTCAAACAATTTTCCATAAATCTATTTGCTTAATACTGGGTTCTATCTTAATAGACTGGTATTTTTTTTTACTACTGGAATTAGTCTGGTATTAAAAAAAAAGTCAGGTAACAAAACCACACTCACTTGATATCATTTGGTAGCCTCGCATTAACCCTTCCCCCATTATAAATGCCTTCCATTGTGTTAGAATGCAATTTGATGCTACAAACAAACATACCAGTATGGTATTATTGATGAGTAATTGAGCATGATCAGCATTATTATTGTCATCAATTTGTGTAATATTCCCAGATCAAGTTTAGAAAGTAGGTTGTTTACATTGGCATAGCTAGAAATGGAATATCCTGTGGCATGATTTCTCTGATGGGCCCCATTCAACCAGTATTTATTAACGTGTTAACTGCCATTTGGCAACTCTGAATCTTGCCTGAGGAACTAAATGTATCACTGGTGGACGGTGGTGCGGGTGGCAGTTAATGTGTTGAAATTGCAATGAAATTCATAGTTATCATTTAATAGGATGGGTCTTTAAATGCCTTTAAGCTATATTGTATACACTCCACCATAGATATATGGGAGGGTTATGCTCTGTGTAATTGTCATATAAATCAAAATTGCATAAATCAAATGTTTAAATACAGGGCTATTCAAAATGATTCACCTGATTTCAAATGAGAATATTTTTTAATGTTACAAATACAGTGTGATTTGTGATACATCAACCAAAAGAAAAACTGTCCAAATTTTGTCTCTCACCTCATAAATGCTCTATGTGACTTCCCCTAGTTACACGAACAACGTCGACACGATAGTTGAATTCCTCCCATACTCGCTCCAGCATGTCCGTTGTCACTGACTCTACGGCAGTAACAATGCGAGTTCGGAGCTCATCCAAAGATGTGGGCAACAGTGGCATGTACACAGTATCCTTAACGTACCCCCAACGGAAGAAGTCGCACGGTGTAAGATCCGGTGACTGTGACTACCGATTTACAGCTCGAAAACTGCAACACACAAAATGCCTTCTGCTGTGCGGATGCCATTTTCACACTGACTGTTTGTTGCTAGGCTAGGCCACAGCGTGACTTTGGAGCCCTCTCGCGGTGATCTTGTAAAACTCGGAGATTTCCTCTTTCATGTGGTGTATGCCCAGTTGATGCACGGTTGATAGGTACGGAAGTATTCTCAGTTGAAATTGGATGAATCATTTTGAATAGCCCTGTACTATATGGGGAAAATAGGGATGCATTCCACAACCTTGTCTGGCCTCCCCCTAACTGCGATTGTGCCACTTTTTCATAACAAAAACACGCAAAAGCAAGATTATAATACAATGGTAATGATATATTAAAACTATATAAATAATAAAAGACATAAATAAAACCTAAGATTGAATGAATGAATCACTGCACTACATATTTTCTTGGCATTTTTCTTAATGTTCCGAATGGTTGACTCACCAACGTTAAACACACATCCAAGGGTAAATGCACCCTCACGTGCTTCAGTTTGTTTAAGAATTTCTAATTTAATTTCTAGGATAAGCAAAGTTCTCTTACCCTTAACTGATGGGCCATGGCTTGGCACGCTTGAAGCAGGTCACTTAGAAGCCATAATCACAAAGCAAATGGCTAGAAAAAGCTATAATCAGAACACAGTGTGCAAAGAGCGTAGATACACACACTAGTGAAGTGTGCAAGACTGAGGCACCTAGGCAGATTTGGCAGATGAGTGACTGCCCACAATGCACCAGGTATTGCTCACACAGCTTGCATGTGGGCAAATTTTTCTCTCGTAGGTTGAGGGGTTGGTTGAAAGGGAGTCTTCACATATACAGTACTTGAATTTGCATATTCCAAACTCGTATATATTGAGGGTGGAGTGCAATTATATAATAATAATAAATAACAATGACAATAATAGCATTTATTTAGCATTAGATTATCAAAATATTTATGGATTCATTATATACTGGAAAATTCTCTATACCAGACTGGCTGCTCAACAATTATTCTGGTATAGAGGAGTAATACTGTAACATAATTAGATGTATACACTATACAGTCATCCCTTAAAATTTATATTTTTGAAAACATTGCAGGTTTTTGTCACCAGAGGTCTCCATTTGCAGCCTATGTCAGTAGCGTCATAAAGGAATTTTCCTGTGCCAGTTCTCTCTGAGCTGTACCTCCACAAACACTTTATGGGATCTTAACGTTCATTACATCACAGCTATAACCCCAAAGTGCAAGAGAAGTGATAATAACAGTGGCCCTAGTGGCAGCAAAACACCTAAGATGCCAAAGATGACACTGACTCTAGTGGAGAAAGTGGAACTGTTTGATAAATTAGCTGGAGGAATGAGCTATGTCACATGTGGAAGGTTGTATGATATGAATGAATCAACAGTGTGGTACATTCATAAGAAAAAGAAGGAAATTCAATAAGCAGTTGCTGTGAGTGCTTTTACAGGGGCTAAACATTGCCATAATGTCTGGGATAATGTGGTGATAAATATGAAGTGTGCTTTGAACATATGGGTGGAGGATATGAATAGTGGAATGTTCTGCTTGATGTAATTGTGATTCATGAAAAGGCAAAACTCCTCTACTTTCATGATGCATCTGGTGGTGAAGGTAGTAGCACTGACAACCTCCAACAGCCCTCCTTTTTGGCCAGCAAAGGCTGGTTCAAAAATTTTAAGAGAAGATTCTCTGAAAAATGTGAAACTTAGTGGCGAGGCCAAGTTGTGTGAAGATAAGTGTTACTGACATGAACAGGTTTTTACTGCAGATGAAACAGGCCTGTGGTGGAAGATAGTCCCAACACACACACACACACACACACACACACACACACACACACACACATATAGCAGCCAGACATGGGGTAATAGTAGTAGTAATAGACTATTACAGGATTTTTCAAGTAATAGTAATAGATCATAATTTTTTGGTTGTAATTGTAATAGCAATAGTAATAGAAGGCAAAGTAATAGATAATAGTCTATTACTTTTCTATTACAGTGGCAATGGACATTAGGGTGTCCCAGCCTCACATGTGAAAATAAAAATTTGCAAGAGTCAAATCGCACACCCCTTTAATTAATTAGACTTGAAGAAAGGAAAAAATGGGCGAAATTTCATTGGCCTATTAGGAGGGGAAGGGTCCCCTCATTGACCTTGTTTATTCGACCCTATATGAACAAACGTAAATGCTCAGCATTAATCATTCTAGAATGGAAGAATGAAATGTAAATTCTTTCTAATGACTAAATTAAAGGAAATGGAAATTCTTCTTAATGGCACATTTCATTTCGGGGGACAGAGGATCTTTTTGTCTGCTGAAGGGAACTGCTGGCAGTGGTATTCGACGACTTGGTACACGAGCTGCCGTTCCTCCTCATTTTTTGTCAGACCCTCGTTGAAATCTTCCGCCAGTTTCACCGCCCATTCTGCCGCGTCGTTCACAGACTTCAACGATGGTGCACATCCTTCGAGATCTTTGGGGGTTTTTGGAACCGGCAGCTTCAGGCAATGAAAAAGGTTTTGAGTCCTTTTCGTGACCAAGGTGCTCAAATCCGACCATCTCACGGTCAAGACACACTTTCCCTCCAGCCGACGCAGATCTTTTGGGTTTTCGGTCTTCTTGTGCAGGTTTTGGAGCATGGCCGTCTTCTCTGCATCGGTGGTTTTGGAGGAGAACATAGCGAGTCCGGCTAAATCTTCGCTTAGGTACCAGAGGTGGCCCCGGAATTTCGTCAATGTGGCGGTACCTACATCATGATCCACCGCCTTGTACCGCTCTAGGTCCTCCAACAGCTCCAGGTCATTGACGGGCGCGTCCGCCATCAATGGAGCCTCGAACCACCTCTGGAGGTAGATGGTGATAGCAAAGACATTTATCCTGCGTAGTGACTGGACCTCGTGAGCAGTCAGGTGGAATTGGCTTCGGAAGATGAACATCTTAAGACAGTAAATGCCTTTGGCCATCCACCTGGCCCGGTGGTATGCTCCAGGACGATTGTACCGGAGATCTCGTTTGCCATGACCATCGAGGAAGACCAGAGCGAGGATCAGGAACTCCCGGTAATCATCTCTTAGGTGGCCAACTTCAAGCTGGTCTTCAATGAAGTGGACAAATCTGCCCTTTTTTCAACGCCACCCATTCCAAAAGGATGTTGCTTGGGCCATCGCCGTTGAACGGAGAAGCCTGCTTCTGGTCGATGAACTCCCATTAGGATTTGAAGCGAGCGAACAGCGCAATTTCGGGCCAGAAGACCTGAAGAACAGGTCAAAGACTGAGGTGATTACCAATTCCATCATGTGGTGTCTGCAAGCCAGGAAAAGAACGCGGCGGTCCATTTGGTCCTGGATAATTGTACAAGCGCCGCTGTGAATACCGGTATTTGCCGCTGTTGTGTCAAAGCAGAGACTGGCAATCCATGGTTGAACTTGCGGCCAATCGTCCAGCACCTTCAGAACAGCTCCAGCCATCCGCTGTCCCATGCTGTCAGGGATTTCTGGGATCGCCAACAACTTCTCAAGATTCTTCCCGCTGACCAGCACTGGTATGCGATCCGATTTCCCTCCATCCGAATCAGGGAGGAGTTTGCCATCAAAGTGGATGACAAGCGCCGTATCAGGATTGAACTCGGTCTTTATTCCGGCTGCCAAGTTCTTCCTGGACTTCTGCCGTGAACGGTGAAGACTTGATTTGGACAAGGTGACCGAGGATAACTCAACTCCCGCGGCAGCGAGTGCTGGAGCCACAATGTGCATCGCTTGGCGTACTGAGGTTCCAGTTCGATCCAGGGCTGCAGCAAAATTGGGATATTGGATGATCCTCCTTGCCGACACTTGGCCATCCTTGGGAGTGGATCGAGGAGCCGAAGGACCAGGAGAGGAATATTGGACATCATCATTGGATGCTTCGGCCATGGACTCCGAAGAAGAAGACCCACCACTTTTCACCGCTCCTTTTGCTTGCAGTGAGTCCATCTCTTCACGGCTTTTCTTCTTCCTCTTCTCTTCAGCTGCTCAGTGTCTCTCCCGCTCCGCTGCCCTGCGAGCAAACTCCAGGTCTTCTCCTCCGATGTACATCTTCCGCACGGTTCGCTGGTCATTCAGAAAGTCTCGATCTTCGGGGACTTTGATGAGTTTCATGGCGTTGGCATGAGCTGTTTCGAACAGTGTATTCAGGTTGGCTTGGAATCCCTTTTCCCGCTCCAGTTGCTTCTCCCCCACGGTTTCGGTTTCTGGCAACCTTCTCGTAGTCCATGGAGAGGGCCTTGATCCTCTCGACGCACTTGGGCTTGTTGGAGGTCGGAATAGATGCCCGAGCCCACACCGCCATAACCTCATCAGCTACCACATTGGCAGCTTCCGCCGTGGACGTTTTTTTTCCGAGTGAAGAACAACAGACGTCGAAGAACATCTCCCACTGTCGGGAGTTGACACAGCGTTTCCAGGGGTTCATTTCGCAACACCCCCACCAACCACACAGTCTCCTGCTTTCTTGTATCCATAACCTGAAAAGAAATATGCTACAATTAGTATAAGGTAGAGAGTAGCCGTTCAGCAATAGTAACACATGGTTTGAGGGGACCCTTAAAATTAAAGAACACAAATGAAATTCATCTTGCTGGCATGTTTTCACGAGTGGAAGAAATTAGGGGGGTGTGCATGACAAACTTCAGGAACAAAAAAAATTGAGACACTCTAATGGACATATTGTGTGAACAAAGAACTGAAAAAAATGAACTAACTCTACTCTAAACTAAAATAAACATGTATGTGAACTAATATTGTGGCAAATTTTTCCTTCAATAAAGTAAAATTTATGAAGACGTACAGTCTCTGAATTTGTAATGATTTGGTTGAAACAAATATTTGTTAACACACTGCTTCTAATTGCATTTAAATAGACATAAAGATCCTTTCCAAATGAGTGAAGTACCCCACATACAAAAGTAATAGTAATAGATAAAAAATAAAGTAATAGTAATAGAAGAAATTAACAGTAATAGTAATAGAAACCTAGTAATAGACCCCATGTCTGATAACAGCTGAAGAAAATCACCACACACATTATCATCATAGAATTAAGGTTAGTGTAATATTACAGCTATATTATAGCATTATATAAGTGGTGGTTTTGAAATTTTGCAGGGGGTCTTGGAATGTATCCCCCATGAATTTTAAGGGATGACTATTTATTTACCAAGTGTAGGTCTAGGATTTGACATGAGCACCATCAGTGTGTCTGCAAATTTCAAATCTATCTACTTCATTGAGGAACACATTCTCAAGCATCTCTGGGGTTGTTTTAGCAGATCCTGCAGGTCTGTAGCTCGTGTTTTGTAAACTTCAGACTTTATAAAGCCCCACTCAAAGAAGTCTTAATGGTGTTAAATCCAGAGATCTTGCTGCCCATGGCCTGTTCCCACCACATCCAATCCAAAGATTTGGTAAGAGTTCATCAAGGTACACCTGAATGATGTTTGCATAGTGACATGGAGCCAGTGGCGGTTCCTCATATGGGCAATATGGGCAGCCGCACAGGGCGGCATTTGTGAGGGGTGGCATGAGCGCCTGCAAAAAAAATAAAAATAAAAATAAGAATAAATAAATAAAGAAATAAAGAAAAAAAAAAATAAAATAAAATAAATAATAAAAGATCAATGACTTTGCATCAAGGAAGGTAAGAAGAGTCAGGCTTTAGATGGCAGTTGTGCTGTGGTGCAATTTATTTTGTTTCTTGTTCAAAGTGTAGCATAATAATTACCCTCTCTTAAGTGTCTTATTCTATTTATGTGATAGAGCATTTGTACAATTTAGAAATTTGATGATTCTCTAGTTTATTTATGGCAGTTGTGCAATTTAATTTGTGTTTTTCCTGTTCATAGTATCATAATTACATTCTCTTAAGTGAGTTATTCTATTTACGTGATGAAGGATTTGTAAAATTCAGAAATTTGAGTCTTTGTTTTGGTTCTGAAGTTCCAACAATTAGTCCAATAAAAAGTTATTTTGTGAAAGAGTTATGTCTGTCCTTTATTTTGGGGGGATTCGAATGTGTGTGTGTTGGCGAACAGGGGGGGGGGGGCGCTGAAGGTGAGGTTCGCCCAGGGCGTCATGTAAGCTAGGACCGCCACTGCATGGAGCTCCATCTTGTTGAAAGACAACAGTGTTAAGAATGCCATCTGAACAAAGCTAAGGTTCAAGAAACTGCTGAAGCATGTCAAGATTAATTGACCCTGTTACTGTAGCTTCTGCAGAGAAAAAAATCTAAATCTTTGATCTTGTCATATTCAATCAGACATTAACTTCAGGAGAATCTCTTCCCTATTTGTAGAACTCTGCCCAGATATGGCAATTATGTCAATTAACCTTTCTGCATGTGTGGAATGTCACCTCATCACTGAAGAGAATGTAGTTTAATAAGTTTTTGGTATAAATTTTTTCAATCAATTCTGTGCACATGGCAGCTCATCTTGGATAATCCTCTTTGTGTAACTTGTGTAGTACTTGAATATGGTAACTTTTCTTTTGTAATGTTGATTTTAAAATCCTTAGAAGTGTCATTTTTTGTATGCTCATTCTACATGATGCTGTGCAAGTTGACATTCTAGGATTTGTTTCAAAGGCATCTCTTACCAATTCACCATTTTCTTGAGAGGTACCTGGACATCCAGAGCTTGTCTCATCATGAACAGATCTTGTTCTTTTAAATTTATTGACCAGCTTGCAAGTTGCTTTGTCTGTAGATCCTCGTTTGTGAAATCTTTAAAATTTTTCTCAAATTTCTTTGCATTTCTTCTCTTGGGTATGTAATAGTATGTAGTATTACTACCATCACACATTCTTGTACATCCATCATGATGTATATCCTGTAGAAAATAAAATATAAATATTATTTCAGCAAGATAGATAGGGATGTTTGGCCCACCCTGTATAAGCTGAGTCAGTCAGGAGTTAGATGGCGATGGTACTTTCTGAAAGCCACACTTTTGTGGAGGATAGCATAAGAACAAGCAAAACTAAAAGTTTTTTTGCATTATTAGCAGGTAAAGAATATGGAATATACACCTCATTGCCCAAGAGAATTACCCCTGTGATGCACTCAGTGCAGCAGTCATCATTTCATGGGAAATCACAGAAGTACTGCCTAATGGCCTCCCAATCAGCAGCACTTCCTCTTGGGAGGATCAAAAGGCTGAACTGGAGTGATAGGACAGGAAACAGATATAAGATTGTGGTTATAGGAGCCCAACAGGGAAAAAAAGCTTTATGGAGTGAGTAAGGAGGAGGATGAGTAGTGAAAAATAAATCCAGAATGTTGGACATGTCTCCAAGGTGATTGGGGTTGAGTAGGGTTGCTGCACAATCTGCTCTTGGTCATTCAGGATAGAAAAGTTGTAAGCTAGTTCACCAAGGATGTTGGTGAAATGGAAGGAAAGCCAAAGGTGGTGGTGGTGAACATTTACCAAAATCTCCATTTTAGATTTCAAAGGAGAGTGAGATAGAATGTATTCCAATTTGGAAGTGAGGAAGTCAGAGTTTTGGGTAGTCGATAGAATTAAGAGAAAGGTAGAATAGCACAGATGTATTTAGTTTGAGATTGGCACATGAGCCATGGTCATTGGGTGTAGAATATGGAAGATTCAAGTTTGAGAATACAAGAACAAGTCAGGTCATTGCATACATATCTGCAACATCTACCTTTGGAATGAAATTGAGTATTAAGTTATCACAAAAGTCTCTCTAAATTAGTGAGTGCTCATTCAAATTTCCAGTGTGCCAATAGATAGTGGGAGCTGCTCATCACTCGCAAACTCTCACACACTCTCCTAGTGTCAGTCTTGTGTTGATGCTCAACCAGGGTAAGCTTAATTTTCTGTTTTGTGCATAGTAATTTTACTTCTCTTTAATAAGTAAATAAATGAAAGTATATCTAAGGAAAAGTATTGGAAAAGTGGGTTTTGAATGAAAATTAGGGTTGATTTTGGCTGATGCTGAATGTAACTCAATTTTTCCCATAAGGAGGAGCTCACAAATTAACCATTTCAAAAGTTAGCAGTGTTTTTGAACATATCCTCATTAACTTAAGAGGGGTACCTGTATATAGAAAATAGGAGGGTGCAGAAAAGGGTTATTGTTATTCATCCCAGACCAGGGCTGGCAATTAAAAAAAAAAAAAAACCTACCTCTGAGTGGGTTTTATTGTTTTTTTAAATGTTTACTTTCTGCCAGGATATTTTTTATTTGATATGTATTAGAAGTGTGCTTTAGGTAAGTACTCCTCTATATACCTACCTACTTTTGCCAATAAATAATCATTGTAAGAGTTACGTATTTTTCTTAAATTGTATATTAAATAACAGTATACTGTATACATTGAGAGGGTATTTATATAGTTACCTAATAGAGTAGACTAGTGGAAAATAAAAAAAAAGAATGATCTAACAAGTTAAAATGAAATTAATTATTTTTTCATGGTGATTAAAAAATGAAGTTTAGCAAATTATATTTATGGTTTCTAAGTTAGGTCTAAGATATGTTGTATAAAATTTTAATACCAGCTATTAACAATTCATAATTCTTTAAAACCATGTAGTGTATGAAGTAATAGAATTACTGATCCATTATGTATATTATTTATACTAAAAAATGCATAAATAAACAAAAAACCCAGAGTAACAGGAGAAATGGGAGTTCCAGCACTTCCTGTCAACTGCCTAATGTCCCCCATGGAGTACTTCCCTGGCTGATTGATGTCTACAGTCTCCTATAATTAGAAGGAATTGAACTAAAAAAAGTAGCAGTTCTCTTTTGATAAACTAGAGTAATAAATGAGGACATATCAGGCCAAAATATCCAGAAATAGCACTTTCTCATTTGTCCTAGTTTCCATGGTAAATCTAATATTCTGATGAGAGTTCATGTACTCAAGAAACATGGGAGCATGATCTTTGCGTTTGAACAATATAAAACAATCATCCATATTATATGGATTAATTCTTATAAACACCAATTGAAAATGTATTGTCTTTGACCAAAAATTTGAGGTTGTAGCAATTACTGAATCTTGGTTAAATACAGAGAGTATGGTAGAGATTTTCTTTGAGAATATCATATTCGTGGTTATGAGATGTTTAACAATGATAAAATAGAAAGTGGTGGTGGTGGTGGTACAGTACTATATGTTTGGTCACACTTAAAACCCATAATTAAAAAGATTGCAGAAATTGATAATATAAATGCAATGTTTGTTGAAATTAAAGACAACTTGTGAAAGAAATTAATTATAAGTTTAGTATATATGCCTCCCTCTCAGACTGTCAATAGTGATAACGCAGGCCCGCAATGGTTTTGTTGTCTGAAATATTTTATCACTTGTATAGTAATTTTTGCACGCTGATTCTGAAAATAATAATCATTTTTCACCACCACATTCAGATTTTTCACAAACTGTCATAGGTATTTCATATTACATATGTAAGTAATTTCCATTAAAATTGACTCAATTAAATTTTGACTAGAAACTACTGCCTATAAATGCTTCTAGATCAGAAGTGACGTCATAGCATCTTTGAGAACATTCGAGAAATGCACCACTAGTATATAAGTGATTGACAAGCCATGAGATGAATCCGTCTTTCTAGTGTGTGTGAGGTTATGGTTCTTTATTATTTAAAGGTGTGTGGTGACTATATTTCTCTTTCAAAATTTTTTTTACTTGTCGCTGTGGCAACCAGAAGGTGTGTAAATAGCCCAAACATTTTGTTATATTTGTGAAAAATTTACTGTGAAAAAACAAAGGTGAGATATTAGACTTCATCAAGAAAAGCATACTATGCGTACTTCGGAATGAAACTTGGGGATCAGACAAATCATGGGCTCCACATAAAGTTTGCGGTGTTTGTGTTGAACAACTTAGACTGTGGAGTAAAGATAAAAAGGATTCTTTACCTTTTGGAATTCCAATGGTCTGGTGTGAGCCTAGAAATCACAGCAATGACTGCTATTTTTGTTCATGTAACTTACGAGGCTACAATACTAAAAATAAAAAGGAAATTTCTTATCCAAACTTTGTCTGCTATAAGACCTGTTGCTCATGGACCTGGTATACCTGCACCTACTAAACCAAATACTCTTGTTATAACTTCATCTGATTCAGTATCTGATGACAATGGAACTGATGATATTGATTGTTTTCAAACTGAAACATCTGGTGAACCCCAATTGTTTACACAAAGTGAACTCAATGATTTGGTAAGAGATTTACGTCTCCTGAAGGATTCTTCAGAGATTTTGGGATCCAGACTTTGTGCAAAGGAACTTGCCTTCTCCTGGGATGTCATTTTACTGGTACAGAAATTGAGAAAAAGAATTCATCCAATATTTTTATTAAGATAATTCACTGGTATATTGCAACAATGTTTCAGAACTAATACTTAAGTTAGATGCTGCAGTCTATGACCCAAATGAGTGGAGACTTTCCATTGATTCCTCCAAAAGAAGTCTAAAAGGCATCCTCCTTCACGACAGTAACTTGTATGCATCCATTCCTGTGGCTCATTCAGTTCACTTGAAGGAAACATACAAAAATCTTGAGCTTCTTCTGGCTAAGGTTAAATACAAAAAACACAGTTGGCTACTTTGTGGAGACTTAAAAGTGATTTGTATGCATGTTGTTAGGTCAACAACCAGGTTATACAAAGTTTCCATGTTTTTTGTGTGAATGGGATAGCCGAGCAAGAACTCAGCACTGGATAAAAAAGGAATGGCCACACAGAGTCAACCTGACACCTGGTTCTAAAAACATTCAATGTGAAAGTTTGGTTGACACAAAGAAAGTCCTTTTACCTCCACTTCACATAAAATTGGGCTTGATGAAGCACTTTGTTAAGACCTTGGACAAAGATGGAGATTGTTTTAAGTATCTGTGGTAAATTCCTAACTCTTTAGAAGCAAAATTGAAAGAAGGAATTTTCGTTGGTCCTCCAGATTATAAAACTGACTTTGGATGAACACTTTGAAAGGACAATGAACAATCTTGAAAAAGAAGCATGGATTGCTTTTAAAGATGTTACCAGCAAATTTTTGGGGAACAAGGACCCAAATTACCAAAACATTGTGAACAACATGCTAAGTAAGTTCAAAGAGTTGGGTTGTAATATGAGTTTAAAATTGCATTTCTTATATTCACACTTGGATTACTTCCCTGAGAATCTCGGAGCACTCAGTGAAGAATAAGGAGAATGGTTTCACGCTTTCACCAAGACATCAAAGAAATGGAGAAGAGATATCAGGGAAGGTGAGACAATGGGACATCAGCATGATGGCTGATTACTGCTGAATGTTGAAACAGGGTACTCTAGAATTATTACATAAAAGAAAAGAAACTGCGAGCACATTTGAGACTAAAAGGCATTGATCTTACAAGAAAACTCAGGACAAATAAAGATGAATATGTAATTGACATTCTACAGAAGATAACAAAGACCCTAAGATCCACTCTAAGGTTAGCCTGAGAAAAAATGGAATACCAAAAATATTCCCTGATAAAAATTACCTAACCTTTTTAAAAGTTGTTTGCATTTGTAATTAGTATAACAAAGTGAAATAGGTACCTAATGTAAATTGAAATAAAAATATTTATTTGTTTTTGTTTTTTCCCCTTCCAGTTTACAGAAAATCCTTACGTGATAGAAAAAAATGGACACCTTATTTGAAATCAGCATAGTTGAATTATATAAAATCGGTTATTAGTAAGAAAACAACTCTTACAAAGTTCTCATTTGCAGACCTGTGTAATTAGCTTCAGGAACTGATTTTTGTTGATGTCAGTAGCGAACATGATGCAATAATTGTTGTTGTGGGAAAACTAGAGAACCCACCTGGATTTGACTCCAGAAGCAGTTCTTCCTGTGGTAGGAATCCAATTCTACTGGCCAGCCATGATTGAGTAGACTGGAAGGCAGATGAAGCTGAAGCTGTGCTCAAAGATATTTTCCTGAGAAGCACACTAGACATCAAGTGAGCAAGGATCATTTGCAAAAATGTCAAGCAGGAAGAGCAGGACCACCACAGTACATTCAAGCAATGGAAAGCAAACAGTGTATGCTGGGATGTTAAGGAGTGGGTATGAGAAAAAGATGTTCAGGCAGATAAAGGAAGAAAGGACTTTAGGATAAACAAGACTGAACAGGAATAAAAA
>JAJOZX010006668.1:207500-263441 GCA_023014485.1 Bathynomus jamesi | reverse complement strand
TTGATGGAGTCATAATTTTGTATACAAAAGTCATAGAAACTCTGTGGAGACAAGATGTGTCCTGTTGTTGTTCTTTGCAAACTAGCTTTAGCTGCTGCTCTCTTCACACTTCCTCCAATGCCATCACAGGCATTTTTGCCATGACTAGTGGCAAACCATCAGAAAAATATTTCATTGTTTTCACATTAGAGAATCTCACTTTAATGCCTTGAACTAAAAATTGTTGAAATGTATACACTGCTGCGGTGTTATGATCTAAACTATCACTAATGATAACAATAGCTAGGGTGGCTCAATTTACCATCTTCCATTTTATATACAACCATTGGGTGTAATATAACTTGTTTATTTGTCCAATGGAAGCTGTGGTGCATCTTGAGTGATGAAAGAATAGTTCTCAGAAAAGTCTCCCAGTACTAAAACTAAAACTTCATCTTCACTGAGATTTTGCTTAAGGGTCTTCATGTAGAGGCTTTTACTCTTGGCTATATACCATAATGATGATGAGTAAGAGAATAAATTAATTCTGAAAGTTTTTCAATGAATTCTTCCACTGTAACAGTTACATTTGACAAAGTTGCCCTGTCAGTGCTGGTCCACTGGTCATATTCAATTGAATCCCTGGAAGTCAGCACATTTAATGTATTCAAATAGTTATCTACACCAGCAACACCAGGACATTCTCTACACTGGTTTAACATACATTTAATGTTGTCCACATCGCACATACTTTTTTGAATCAATGAATGATAAGTCAAGCCCTTGTCACCAATTGCTGAAACCATTAATTTGGGGTTCTGGTGATAGGTACAAATATAAACTGTATGTATCTGTACCTCCAGCAATAACATACCATTTGGGTCTAAGAGCTGCAAATGTTGAAAAACTTATACTTAAGTCAGTTTCTTTATACTTAAGATACAGTTCTTTCAAATTACTGAGTAAGAGATACTTTTGTTTGTAAATTTTGTTTCCATCTTTGTCTCAGACACTAACAGTCCTTTTTTCCTGGATACACCCAACTAAATTCTGGGTCCTCATAAAAAGCTGTCACATTAGAAATAGTTTCATCACTTATCTTTTTCCCTTTACTGTATTTAGGAACATTTGGCAATATTCCATACTATTGCTTCATGGCTTTATCAACAAGATATCTACTAGCCCCAAAGAACTCTTGGTTTTTGAGACCATGTATGGGGATAGAGTAAGAATGTGCAACCTTCTTTGGTAAGAAGTTGTAGAGTTGAATGCTTCAGCGAACTCCCTCATCATAGTTTTGTACCTATTAATAAATAAAAGGTAGGGGATATCAGAATTTTCTTAAATTGAAATTATTAATTTAATGTACTCTAAGACCAGGACCTAAATAGAAAAAATATAAGAATATCTACCTTCCATGGATATTTTTTAGACATTGTTAAAATAGTGTGATTGTGTTCTGCATGTAAGAATGATATTGAAGAAAAGTTAGGCTATTGAAATTTAAAACATCTAAAATTATATATGCCAAAAGTCTTTAATTGTGACCATGAGTTGCTAATTTAGTTGAATTTGAGCAATCCTTACCTTTCCAATTCTTTTTCCATGCATAATCTCTTGGCTATAGATGCTCCCTCATCCACAGATGCTGAGAAAGACCATTCAAAATTCTTTTTCAAAGTAGATACACACTTGTTGTATTTGTCTGATGCTTTTTTAGATATCCTGTCAGTGTTCAACTGTTCGTACCATCTGAAATTAGGCATCATCCAAAATTTAGAATTACTGTAAGTTACAGCAATAAATTTTCATAATTTAATAACTAATCAGAATTCATTTATTGTACATAACTATTTTTTTGCAATTCCATAAATTGTTAAAGAATGTTTACAAGTTTGATAAAACTGCATTATTTTGATAACCTATAAAACAATGTATACATGAAGATAAAGAGTTTAGATTATTTTTAAAAATCATATAATGCATTTTCTGATAACTATACTTTTCAAAAATAAATCCCCAAATTATAATTCATACACTACCGGTACTTACAGAATTTTATTGGCAAAATCTCCATTTCTTCAAAATGTTCTTGGTTTGTTCTCTACAGATTTCAATATCACTGATCTCACCAGGATTGTCAGTCTGCAAATGTGTACTTCCTGGACTGCTTTGAAATGAAGAGGTACTTGTAGATGACTCAGTTTCAAAAACATCATTAAATAATTTATCAGCTTCTTCAACTTCATTTAATCTTAAAGGGGTGACAACACTGTTTATGATAATTTAAATGGTAAGACATGTTTAAAATTTATATATTAGCTTCAGTTCCTGTAATAAGTAGAAAGAATATTAAATGTTAATGATCTTTAATGATAACAGGCAAACACAAGCACAGCCAATATAGGCAAGGCACCAAAATAATATGGCAAGCAGATACCATATATGAGCAGGTGTTTATCATGTGGTCACAAAAGGCAAACTGAACCTTTAATAACCAAGGCTCATGCTAATGGAAGGAGCCCTCAGACAATCTCATTTTGCTATGACAAGTTGTAGCATGACTACACAAGCGTGATACCACTTGACCTTACAAACAGGCAGTACAAATTCTCTCTCTTATTTTAATAGTGTGTGTGTGTGTGTGTGTGTGTGTGTGTGTGTGTGCAATATATACAGTTAGGATAAAACTATTATATAGTTAGTATAGCCCAATTCCTGAACTTGGCTAATATGTCATCTTTTCGCTAGCAAGTACCTTATAATAAAGTGCAAAAAAAATACACAACTTAAAGGTAAAAATAAACAATGTCATTGACTAAGTCACATAGAAGAATAATTGAGGTACAAAATGATGAAAAAACCTTGAATATCTGTATCATATGGGGTGGGCCCCCCAAAAAATATTCAGATATAACTCTCTAACTATTTGATTAAATGCATTTTATTACTTAGCATCAATTATTCTTTAGGATTTGAGCTTTCAAATGGTTTTTAAATTTTTGGTAATTATTCGTTTCTACACCCAGTCTGTTTTTATGAGGAGAAACTTTTCTGGTCAATTTTGATGTGTTTTGCATGAATCTACCATCCATTTCCTGTGCAAATGCGTTTTTTGAGATATCATCATCTCAAAAACTACACACTTGCACAGGAAATGGATGGCACTTTCATACAAAACACCTCAAAATTAACCAGAAAAGTTTACTCTCATCATTTTCAAAACTAACGAAAATATCATGACTTAACCTAACCAATCATCAAGGGTGTACAGTTGACCTAACTGGACATTCAATTAACCTACAGGGCAGTCAATTAACCTAACAGGTTAATATTGGTTATTTCACCTAAATATCTTCTGATCTTTTCGTATTAGGCACTCACTGTCACATTTCAGGCAAGTTAAGGATGAGAGAATAACTGTAATTGATAAAAACATCCAATCCTTTGTCTTCATCTAGGGCACATGATGAATTAAGTTCTCAAAGTCAAAATCACACAAATGGCACATCATAATTCTATCACAAACACCACTAAACTGAATCCAATTAGAAAAAAAAAATAGCCAGAACAAAAACCAAAACTAATTAAGTCGCAGAGTAGCAAAAAATAGCCCAATCAGGAAAAATATTTTATGAAAAAAGTATATTATAGCCAAAACAGGAAAAATATTTTATTAAAAAAAGTACATTTAAACAAATTTGCACAAAAGATATATATTTTCTTAGTCAGTTCTGAATGGCAATTCAATATATTGTACTGTTTCAACTGCGTGTGAGTGGGTGAAAAGACAAATATTAACAATTTTTTTCCTAGCAGGGACTGAGTTATGGACTTTTAAACATTAACGGGCCAGCCCCCCAAAAAAATTGGGGGGGGGGGGGGGGGGGTGATAACTTTTGAACCGTTACTCTGCGCTAAAACTTGAGATTTCATGTTTTTGCACAAAAACAACCTTATATACCAAATTTGAGAAAAATCCAAGTTGGAGTGGTTACAATTTTTTTTTTTTTTTGCATGATTTGTCCTGGAATGACCCTAAGTCATATGAGAAACGTAGACAACCTGATCCTTCAGGTCTGCAAAACTATTGTAATGTCCTATATAAGTAGTAAACAAATAGCAACTAAGATCCTTTAGATCGATGTAAAACTTCTTGAGACGAGATAATCATTTGTTTAAAATTAGTATAGTAGTGGTATTGAAGAATGATCCACAGGTTCCAAAGATTTAAAGTTAATGTACAGCTAGTAGATGTGTGACAATCTGCAATTTGCAGAGATCAATTGTATCTTAATTTTGCATGTTACTGTATTTATGGTTTGTTTACATTAACAGTGGAGCCACCTAGATGGGCCAAAGGGCCCCTTGTGTGCCGACTATAAAATTTTAGTTAATATGCAACAAATAGTCCCACCTTGACTTTTGGTACGAAAGTTAGTTATTAGGGTGTGTTCTCATGTGCTTTCCTCAGAAATGCCACTCATTTGCCCTGCGTTTAAGTATGAAAAAAAATTTAAAAAATTTCCCATTTTATTTTCAAGTAAACACAGGGCAAATGAGTAGCATTTCTGAATAAAGCACATGAAAACACACGCACACGTAAAATGTATGTTATTGCTAACCTAACCTAACCTAACCAGTACTTACGTATTATCGGCACTACCAAACTGTTTATGTATTTTTGCTCTCATCATTTTCATTTAAACTAATGAAAATATCACAACTTAACCTAACCAATCATGAAGGGCATACAGTTGACCTAACCAGTTAGGTCAACTGAATGCCCATAACAACGTAACATAACAACCTCAAACATAACACACAAACACCACACAGAGAAACCATAAAACAGCAGATACAACAGCTCAACACAGAAATAAAAAACAAACATTTAGGGAATTCATAACAATAAACCACTCCACAGATACATCCAGGCTATACAAGACTATAAACAGCATTACCCACTCTAACAGTGACACTCTCACCTCACACATGGCTATCTGTCACAGCCAAAATAATATCTCAACATATACACAAGCTAGCATTCTAGTTAATCACTACACAAAGATAAGTCACTTAAACAGAGACAACCACCAGAAACACGCAGACAGACAAACAGCTAGGCACAAGAAAACCTACAGACTCGACACAACCATTACACCCTTCAATACAGACCAGACCACCACCATCATCAAAAACATTAAGAATTCGAAGGCTACTGGACCAGACAACATATCTAACATACACCATAAACACTTGGGCCCACAGGGAATACTAGCTCTCATAAATATCAGCACATATTCATACCAACACTGTATTATTCCTGATATATGGAAACAAGGTAAAATTATTACACTACTCAAACCAAACAAAAATCCAACAGAACCAGCTTCCTATAGACCCATTACTTTACTATGCACACCTTCCAAAGTAACAGAAAGACTAATCTTACAAATCACCAACCCACACATTCCACTATCACCTACTCAACATGGATTCAGACCTCACCACTCAACCACGACATTACTCACTAACCTCACGCAGCACATCATGGATGGCATCAACTCCAGACAACCAGCTCAACGTACACTATTAACAACAATAGACATTAGTAAAGCATTTGATGCTATCCCACGATTCCCTCTCATAAGCAAAATACTCAACACAAACATGCACAATAACACCAAAAGGTGGCTGAGCAACTATCTTTCAGGAAGATACTCACATGTCACATTTAATGGCAAGTCATCCAAAAACAAGCTTTTTCCAAACGGGGTCCCTCAAGGCTCTGTTCTCTCACCAACACTCTTCAACTTATACATGCATGACATTCCAACACCCATAGATAACAAGCTTACCTTATCATCATATGCAGATGACATCACTAACATCCACCCACAACAACATCGACACCACTACAAATAACCTACAAACATACATAAACAGTATACAAGACTGGCTCACACACAATAGACTCAAAGTAGCACCCACAAAATCAACCATCACCTTGCTTACAAGCAACACAAAAGAACACAAGGTAATTCCTCAGCTTACACTAAACAACATCAACATTCCACACACTCACAGGACCAAAATACTTGGGGTCACATACAACACATCATTATCTTTTGCAAACCACATTCAGGACATTAAAAACAAATGTACGTCAAGACTTAACACGCTTAGGGTACTAACAGGCACAAACTTTGGACACCAGCAGGAAACAACATCACTCATATACAAACAATATATTCGCTCAGTTATGGACTATGCTAGCCCATGCTGGGCACCCATTATCTCAAACACACACATAAACACCTTACAGACAATACAAAACAACGCACTTCGTATCATTACAGGATGCACTCAAACAACACCAATAGAACACCTGCACACAGAAACAAAAATACTGAAAGTTAGGGAACATTTAGACATGAGGGGAACACAATTCATGGCAGCAGTGACAACTAACCCACAACACCCTTGCCACTACATGTACAATCATGCACCATTAAGGTAACACCAGAGAGACATTATAACGAAGTACTCCATTCCATACCATGCCCCACAGACATCACACAGTACAGAAAACACACACCTAACCCACAAAGCACTGACACGACCCGGTCCAAATGCGGTCCTAGGTGCGAAGCTGCCACCCATTAACAGGTCAGAGATAAGCCTGAGCAGATCGGATCGAGTTAACTTAGCACGATTCCGATGTGGACATCACCCCAACTTACGGACATATAAACACAGACTAGACAACTCCATAGATGACACCTGCCACCTGTGCCAGGGAACACCATAAACAATTGAACACATTATGACAGACTGTGCCACTCTAGCACAACAACGAACACAAGACAGCATTACTAGTGCGCTGAACCTCTGGTCCACTCCGGAGAGGGCGATTGGTTACCTGCGTGCCGCCAGCTTGCTCGATCAGGGTGGGCTGATCGGCTAAACAACAACAACAACAACAACAACACATTTATTTTTATGATTTTTTTTATGGCACCTAAAGACCTTCTGGTCTTTTCTTAAAATACAAGCACTATTGCATTTAGGGCAGGTCACGGATGTCTTAATTATTCTGTGATTTAAAAAAATGTCTAAACTCTTGTCTTCATTGAGGGCAATATGGTGGATCACGTCTTCAAAATCAAATATGCATAACTGACACATCATACTTCATTACAAAAAAAATGAACTGAACAGACAAACAATTGCTAAAAATGATTTAACTGTAAATATTCACCCAATAGTTGATATATATAATATATATAATTGAAAAAACACGAAAAATAGGAAATATATTTTAATAAAAAAACATTTTATACAAATCTGCACAAGATATATATTTCTTAGTCAGTTTTGAATGGCAATTCAATATATTGTAGTTTTAACCATGCGTGAGTGGGTTCAAAGACAAATATTAACCAAAAATATGGTTAAAACACGTAAAAAAAAAACTTTGTAATTATTCGTTTTAGTGCTTTTTCTTCTTTCTGAACCAAAACACATTTTTCTCGTGTTTTTTGGTGTGATATATTCAAATCTGAACTTCATTTCTTTGGGAAATAAGCAGTTTAAGAAATTTTAAAATTGAAAATTTCTCAAAAATGGCTCATTTCCCGAAGAAACGAAGTTCAGATTTGAACAAATCACATCAAAAAACACCAGAAAAATGTTTTGGTTCAGACCTAACCTAACCCAAATTTTTTTGCAATTTCTTACCTTAAATAGCAGCATTGGGATGTTTGTACAAATCAGCGGCGACCAACAGGAATAAATAGACGATTTTGCCAGGCCCACCAATTTGAACTTGTTAGCCTAGCCCAGTGCATGACTCCAGATTCCTGGGATCTTGGGAGCATTGCTCCAGTAAATTTGACCATGAGAAAAAGTAAATTTGGGTTTGGGTTTTGTTCATCCGCTAGACGTTATGCAATTTTTTTGCGTATACGTTCTTGTACAAACCAATTTTTTTAAATTACAAATTTAGTTATTTTAAGTTTAGTTGGTAATTCCATATTTAACAATTATTTTTTGTTAAGCTTCAATGTTTTGATAATTAAAATTTTATTAAAACGTATATTTTTTTAATATAAAATTATCAGGATTGGACTATGTTCCATTGATCTTAGCCAGGTTTGATAAATTGGCCAGATAATTACTTGTGCGGTTTTAAGTAATCCACCATGACTCTAGAATTGAAAAGTTTAGTTAAGTTTAAACTTACTTTTACTTACTTTAACTTACCTACTTTTACTTACTCTTCCTTACTTTTACTAAGTTTAAAGCACTTACTTTTACTTACTTTCATTGTACTATATTTACTTACTTTTACTCACTTTTACCATACTATATTTACTAACTTTTACTTATTTTGTATTTTTTCAGGTAGTCAATAATCAATAATGGATCCTAATATTGATGAAGTTGGAGAGAAAAGTGAGGGTGTTAAAAGGGGTTACTTTTGGGGTCAATGCAAGAACAAATATTCAAAGAAGCAAAACTGGGAGGAACATTTTAATTCCAAAAAAAATATTTGTTACAATACAAGAGGTCCCAGAGTTTGGGCCCACAGCTTAGATATTGCAGTAAAGAAATACCAGGATGAAGTGCAGCAAAGAGATACGGCAAAGCAGTCATTTAGTTTGTTCACAAATGTGCTAGTGCTAGACCTCAGAAAAATGAACCAACTTCATCAACTGCTAATCTAGAAAATGAAACTTTTTCACTAGATGTTTCACAGACTGAAGAAAGTGCTTCTCCTCCACCTAAGAAACAAAAGGTAAGTGAGGAATCTGCGCATCAGACTAACAAAACTGCTTTAGAGGAATTTGAAAATTCCCAAATCCAGAAGACATTGAATGCAATTTTGCGCCTAACAAAAGAAACTCACCAAGCTGTTGTGGTTAATAAAGAGAAGAGTCAAAATATGCCTTCAAGTTCAAGTGTTGCATCCAAATCTAATAAAGCAAAAAGCAACAGGCACTAGATCTGCTGTAATGATCACACAGAAAGCCATTGATCAGTGGCCAAGCATACATGGCGGTAAATTCACAACAAATGCCTACATGCAAGGTCTAACATCGTCCACTGTTGCTGCTGCAATGAATAAATAAACTTAAGGCGAGTTATAAACTGTACATTATTGTATTATTATGTTTAGCTAAAACAATTTGTAATTGGTATGTCGTCAATTCAAGAGTTTACTATCATTAACCTATCTAGTGGTGTAAGGGGAAAAAAAGTAAATTCAGAGCTGTGCTCCAGTAAATTTTTTCAAATCTGGAGTCATGGCCCAGTGCCCTTCAACCTTTTTATGCCTACTGCCCACTTTTACTATTTTTATGTGAGATAAATTAGCCAACCACCCACCAAAATAAAAAATCCAACAAACATATATTAAAAATTATGTATGGTACATTATATACATTATATAATAAAACATTATGCAATTACCTTTAATTTAGTGAGATCCTTGTGCTTGATGCTTGGAAACTAAATTCCAAATGTTTGGCTCGAATTTCGTGAGGAACAAACGAATGTCCCCTCTTTCAAGGATTTTTAAAGCATTCCTGTTTTTGGTAAGAATGTGATTCATAGCACTAAAACCTGATTCAACTAGGTACGAAGTAGGAAAAGTAATCAGTAATTTAAAAATCTTTTTCCACATATTGGGATATACATTTGACATCTTTTTATTTTGCCAAAGCTGCATATAACCACCGTTATTGAAATTTCCCTTGCTTTCCTCATCATGTCTGAGTTCTAATAGCTCCTCTTGACATGTTACATCAGCTTCAGTAACATTTGCAATAAATGGGTTTACCATCCAATCATATACTTCCATGGTTAAAACATCACTGAATCGAGTTTCAAAATCCGTTTCAAGTTTATTGAGATGATCAATAAACCTTTGTGTATCAATTGTTGTTATGTCATCCTTAATAGATAACAATTCTGGAAACTGGTGAAATTCCCTTTTTGAAAGATTGTGACTGAATAAATCCAGCTTTTCAATGAATAATGAGAGAACTTTTTGGCAGTTCATGAGTGTCATATTGGCTCCTTGAAGCTGCAAATTACAATCATTGCATTTCTTAAATATTCCTGCCAAATAACAAGCATCATTTTTTATCATTTTTAACTTTTGGCTAAGATCAACTTCATTTTGGTCTTCTAGAAACTGCACTACGCTCTCATATAGTTCAACAAAACGAGTTAAACATGCACCCTTCGATAGCCATTGGACCTCTTTGTGTAATAATAACCTAACAAATTGTTCATCATTGTCATGACACAACTGACGAAACATTCGATCATTTTTTGCATATAATATTGTAAATTTTGTTGAATTTTACAAGAATTTTATAAATTTTCTTGCCACCCACCTAAAAGCTCAAATCGCCCAGGTTGAAGACCGCTGGCCCTAGCCAATGCTCATAGATGTCGAAGCAAAAACTACTCCAATTAACCGCACTCTCGGAAGCCAATGCTAAATAGAGCTGTGCATCTAGCACCATCTTCTTTTTCATAAGTAATCCAAATCATACCCTAACAAACCATAGCAAAAACCAAACTGAATAAGGATTTGGAATGAGTATGCATTATTGGAGATTCAAAATGCACGTCTCTGATTAGTCGGATAAGGTAACATGAAACAAAAACCAGATTTAATTGGCTGATTTGACCTATATTTCCTAATTTTGCCACAAGATGTCTCCCCATAAAACTGGAGAGGACGAGGACTGGCAAAATTTTAACAGCAGAAAGAGGTAAATACTTGGTCAATGGCCTATAATAGCTACTTTTTAAATCTAAATTTTTTTTTTTTTCGTAAAAAATAATTATTATATTTCCTTGATTTTTATCAGTTTCCCTGAGATTTCAAGGTGTCCTGAATACAAATTTATATGTTAAATTGTCATAGAATGTCTCCTTCTATCGAAAACGAACAAAGCATTAAAATGAATATTAACCGTAACCAAAAAACCTAACCCAACCTAAACAGGTGTTAAATTATACCTACAATTAATATGACTGGTCAAAAAAAAATGTACAAGACATATCTCAGAAACAGCATTTGCACAAGAAACGATGGTACTTGTTGGTTATCTCCCCCCCACCAATTTTGACAGAATATTTCGTTAAAACTAACAAAAATATCACGACTTTAACCTAACCAATTATCAAGGGCATACAGTTGATCTATTATTAATTATAACATGGTTTGTTTCTGGAATAGTATTTACTATTTACCAATAGATCAACTGTACGCCCTTGATAATTGGTTAGGTTAAGTTGTGATATTTTCGTTAGTTTTAACGAAAATATTCTGTCAAAATTGGGGTGGGGAGATAACCTACAAGTACCGAAACGACCATCATATTTGGAATCATTATCAAAAACTGGTCTATAAGAAGGCGATATCCTATTTTGGCGTCCCAAATTATTCAACCAACCAGTTACGTCAACTGTACGCCCTTGACGATTGGTTAGGTTAGTCGCGATATTTTAGTTTAAACTAAAAAAAATAATCAAGACTTAACCAATCATCAAAGGCGTACAGCTGACCTAACCGGGCAGTCAATTATAACCTAATTAACATAAACAGGCAATTTGAAAGTGTTTTTTTGTTTGTTTTTTCTGTTTAAAGTGCTTTCAACCCTGCTGGATTATTGACACCATTTTTTTTTTTTTTTTTTTTGTAGAGAAAGGTGGTGAAAGAAGTAGTAGAAGAAAAAATGATTGTACTATATAGCTATTTCAATGTGTTGGAGTGTTGTTTATTTTTGGTTGGTTGAATAATTTGGGACTCCAAAATAGGATATTGTCCTATAAAAGTATATCGATTATCTGAACCCAGGAGCAACAAATTCTTATATGTATATAGAGGAGTGTTCTGCACACGAGGAAGAGAAATAACGAACAAATGAAAAATGAGGTGCAGAACACTCCTCTATACTTACGTCGTTTCTATACATTAATATACTGCGTGGTCATTGCAGTTAAATGTACATATTCACGATTTGCGAGGGTGCCCTCTCAAGGCATTGGTTTCTGCCCTATGTAGGAGAATTGCGACTTCTGACTGATCGAGGTCCGTGGTGTAGTGGTGGTAGCATATCTGATCGGCAATCGGAAGATCCTGGGTTCGATTCCCGGGCAGTCACCTCATTTTTCATTTGTTCGTTATTTCTCTTCCTCGTGTGCAGAACACTCCTCTATACTTACGTCGTTTCTATACATTAATATACTGCGTGGTCATTGCAGTTATATATATATAATACTGTATATATAAGAAAGAGCACTGGGCCCATGACGCTTTCTTGAGGTATGCCTGAGAAAACATCCCGCCAGCCAGATGCCTCTCCTTACACTATCACACGCTGCTTCCTATTCTTCAAGAAGTTAAGAACGCCTCGAGCCATTTAATAATTAATTCCCCATGCCATACATCTTTAACTTATGTACCAATCTATTGTGTGGGACCTTGTCGAAGGCCTTCATAAAGTCACAACATGCTACATCAATGCTGTATCCAAGAGTGTGCGGCCAATTTCTTAACAACTACAGATAGGGGTGTAAATTGGCGAGCACCAATGGCGCGAGTCATTAAGCTAGGTTGTTCTCGGGTGAGCGGTAGTTTTCCCAGCGGGGTTCGGGGCGGAGCCCCGGAAGTTAACGCATTTTAGCTTTTCCAATCAGCATTTTGTAACATTTTGGCAGAAATTATCTAACATATTCTTACCAATGAACTAAAAACTGCACGTACTGGCTGTGTGTCTTTGGAAAAGAAAAAATTAATCATTTAATGTATGCTGATGACCTTGTTCGTCTGTCACCCTCTCCCCATGGGCTGAGAGTACTATTAGAGGTGTGTGAACAATATGGTATAGAAAATGACATCACTATAATGGGGTAAAAAGCTGTAGTTTGATTTTTAGGTGTAATCTACTGAAACATGTATCATTAGGCCTGTTCAAAAATCAACTTTCTTATTTTCATAGGTTTCTGTACATTTTCCCATGCTTTTTGACCTGAAAAAGCCGAAAATCACAACTATTTTGACCTAGGATGTTGGGAAGCATTGCCGCATGGAGCTTTAAATTTTCTGCCTTGAAATCGGCCAAAGCGCCAATTCCGGGGTCCCTTGAATTATGTTTTGCACTTTAACTTTTGATCTAAACAAGATAGAGCAACAAATTAGGTATCAAATGAAAGAGCATAAAATTAATAAATAATAATAATAATAATAATAATAAATAAATAATAATTAATAATAATAATAATAATAATAATTATCTATCATTTTTCAGGAAACAACAAAAACTCAATCAGAATCTAGAAAACCATCTACAAGTTACAACTTCACAATGGCATTAAGCAAGGAGCTGAGGGAGCTCCGTGGGCGCACAGTTGATATCTCAGAACCTCCACGTACTGTCCACAGGCAGGTGTCAACTGGGCCATCTACCAGATCTCTCACTGAAACTTTCCTGGTTGGATACCCTTCAGATTTTATCAGTGGTTCCCAGCTTCCCACCAACAGACAGGCGTTCCAGTATTTCCTTAATCTTCAGAATTTACCGGAAAATGCAGGGAGGCCCATGGTTCAAGACCTTGCATATGAAACAGTTGAATCTATCATCCCATTCTGGCAGATGGCTAGGATCAAGACAATGACCAAGTACAACGCAATGAAGCTCTTCATGAAACTACATGCGAAACATCGTGCTCTGGTGAAAAGCAAAGGAAGAGCAAGTAACCCTGGAGGAAAAAGAGGAGCATTTGTGCTGGAATTAGACAGCCTGTTCGATATAGGAGCTCCAGATGCAATCCAGGAAATACAGAACAACAGACTGTTATCCAGAGAGAAGAAAGATGAGGATATCAGGTTCTACGAAGACCAAAAGACTGAGAGGAAAGGTCATATGTCTGGTCATGACAAGATTTTTGAGACAAGATCCCTGCAGCAAGCAGCGAGGAATGAAAGACTGCAGCATAGACAAGAACAAGGTAAAACTAATTACTTTGAACGTTACAAAAAGTTTTAAGTTTTACTCCATTGCGATATTTAGCATGTACTTAACAATTACTGTCTTAACATGTTGTACTATTTTACAGCTGCAGCAGAACAAGAGGCAGTTGTTCATGTGGATGACATTACCTGGGGTGACTCAACTGACAACGACGCTAACACAGAGGACATGGATTACCATCAGCCTCGTCCTGGATGTTCTCACCATCAAGACACTGTGACTAGTGTGACTTTGACGTTTCCAAGGAAGGTCATGGAATGTGATGTCATCTGCAATACAGCTGATCGTCTTGGTTTATCAGACAATCAAGTTACTGCCATGGTTTCTGCCACCTTGAAAGCTGGAGGGGCTGATCTGGATAACTTCGTCATCTCAACCTCAACAACACGTCGCAACAGAATGCTGTCCAGGTATAATATCAGCCAGAGTCACATGTCCAAGTTTTGTGAAAACCCCCCACAGTATGCTGCCTTACACTGGGATGGAAAGTTGCTCAAAGATGTCTTGGGCAGTGAACCTGGAAGTACCTCAGAGACTTTAGCTGTGCTAGTGTCTGGTCCACCTTCATACACTGAAGGAAAGTTATTGGGAGTACCTGTCATCGACAATTCTTCTGGCACAGCTCAGGCTGAGGCTTCAATGGATTTACTGGAGACATGGGAACTTACGGATAATGTTACTGCCCTTGTTTTTGACACTACATCCAGTAACAGTGGAGTTCACAGAGGAGCTGCCAAACTGCTAGAGAAAATGCTGAACAAAAAGGTGTTTTATCTGGCCTGTCGACATCACATCCTGGAAATCCTAGTAGGAGCAGTTTGGGAGAAGCTGTTTGGGAAGGTGAAGGGGCCAGATAATCCCTGGTTTGAGCATCTGAAGGATGTTTGGACGGACTTGTCCAAGGAAAACCCAAAGATGCTGGCTATCAACAGCAAATGGCTGAAGGAAAAGAAGAAGAACAGTGAAGAAATACTCCAAGACATTCTAACAGCAGAAAGGCTTCCAAGAGCCGACTACAGGGAAATGGCTGAACTGACAGTCATTGTTCTTGGAGGAACGCCTCCTCGAGGTATTCACTGGAGTCGACCAGGCGCCATTCATCAGGCCAGATGGATGGCCAGAAACCTGTACTCCATGAAAATGCTGATGTTTGCAGATCAACTTGAGTACGACGAAGACACTGTATCAAAGCTGGAAAGACTCAACACCTTCCTTGCGCTGTTCTACACTCCTGTATGGATGATGTCAATGTCTGCTGCAGATGCTCCCGTGAATGATCTAAGTCTAATCCAGGACATGTTGAAGTACAAGAAAACTGACCCAGAGCTTGCTGATGCAGTACTTAATAAGATGGAAAACCACAAATGGTACCTGACGCAGGAAGTCGTGCCATTTGCCCTGTTCAGCAGTAGATTGAGTGACACATTGAAGCACGACATTGCTGCCCGGTTACATGCCACTGAGAAGCCAGACAGCTTCAGAACAGGAAAGCCTCTATTCCAGAGTGTCACAGCTAAGACCACCCTGGTTGATCTCATTGGCCCAGAATCACATTTCCTGCTGGACACACTGAACAGTGGATCCGAGTGGCTTCTGGAACCTGTCACGTCTTGGCCACAGAATGAGGACTACAGAAAAGCGTTGGACTATGTTAAGAATCTGAAAGCGGTGAATGACTGCTGAACGTGGTGTCAAGATGATGAGCGATTTTGCAAATGTCATAACAACAGATGCCAAGCAAAGGGACTATCTCCTTCAAGCTGTGGAGTTCAACAGACGCCGCTTTGACAGCTTCAAGAAACAAACTCTCAACAACTGACTGTGTAAATGTCATTATGAAATTAATCATCATGTAATGCTTTCACTTCTTGATCGATTAGACTTGTGACAAAATGTTAATCTCAAATTTGTGTCATGAATAAGGCGCCTTGTCTGCCTTGAGTGTGAGAAAACGAATTTTGTGATATTTCTGAAATCTTTGTATGTACCAATGTGCCATTTCTTGTTCCAAGACTATCATAATTGTATAAGTTAGAAAGAGGATTAAAAATACTTTAATTTGGTGCCTATTTTGTTGCTCTATCTTGTTTAGATAAAAAGTTATAGTGCAAAACATGATTCAAGGGACCCCGGAACTGGTGCTTTTGGCCGATTTCAAGGCAGAAAACTTAAAGCTCCATGCGGCAATGCTTCCCAACAACCTAGGTCAAAATGATTGTGATTTCCGGCCTTTTCAGGTCAAAAAGCATGGGAAAAAGTACAGAAACCTATGAAATAAGAAAAGGTTGATTTTTGAACAGGGCTAATGTATCATGTGGGTCTTTTGAAATGAATGGTCAGACTATACCTGTCAAAGACACATGTAAATACTGAGGTCATGTAATTACTCACGAGCTGCGAGATGAACTTGATGTTGAGATTTGGTATGTGTTCAGAATCGGTTAAAATTTATCTTTTTCGAACTTACTGTACTGCATTGTATACATCCTATCTGTGGTGGAATTATACAAAAACTGCTATGAATAAACTCTGTTGCTTATGATAATATTTTTCGTATGCTATGTAGGGAACCAAAATGGTGCAGTGCCAGTTTTATGTTTACTACGCGTAACCTACCTACCAGCCAAATGTTAATCCGGAAGAATATATATAATTTCATTACTAGGGTCCAAAACAGCTCTAATGTGTTATTGTACAATGTCGTGTCTTCAGATACTGTGTACCTCTCACCTATATGGCAGTCTTGGTTCAGACAACTGTTGGTTTACAATACCTTATTTTTGTAATGTAGGAAAGATTATACATGCATGTTAAGTTGCCATCTTGGACGTTTTGGCGCCGACATTTTGGCGCTGGACGTTTTGGCGCTACCGTTTAGGCGCGGAGCCGGTTTGGTGCCGCCGTTAATTAGTATTAAGTAGTAATACTTGGTTAATGGTTATTAACCTGAAGTGCTGTCTGTCTTTTCAGATAAGTTGTGTTGTTGCCCTTAATAGCATAAATGTCTGAAAATATATCAAGTAAGAAAGGGAAACAGAAGTTTTCACATATTCGTTACTTTTTTGGCGGTGCGAGCAAAAGAGTCAGTGTATTATAAGGTGTATATATAATATGGGTACTTTTCCGTTATCTGCCCCATTGACGATTGGTTAGGTTCAGTCATGATATTTTCGTTAAAACTAACAAAAATATCACAACTTAACCTAACCAATCGTCACTGCCCGGTTAGGTCAACTGTACGCCCTTGACGATTGGTCAAAAATATCACGACTTAACCTAACCAATCGTCAAACGGCGCCAAAACATATAATAAGGGTTATATCAAGTGGCTATGTTATAATAAGTGTTATAAGATATTTCAGGTAATAACAATATACGTAAAATTGTCAGATAATTAATCACATAGTATGCCAGTATGCTAGGTTAAGTGGCTATGTTGGCCTTATTTTTTATATTATTTTTGTATTAAGTTCAATGTATACGTAAGATTGTACTTGTATGTTAGGTTAAGTGGCTATGGATTATGAATGATCCGCAGTAAAGATGTTGTTTCTTTTTTTTTTATACTCACTAATGACATAATTATCTAAAAATAAACTAATTTTCACCAAAAAATAAATAAATATTGAAACGACCACTGCTTGTGATACTACCTATATTTTTCTATAAAATCCTGAAAAAATTAAAAAAAATTTAGATATAAATTTACCTTCTCAATCATGCTGCCTATCCTTCCGATTGACTTGTGTGCGTGCATCTCTTTCTCACCCTCTGCATTTGCTTGCCGCTTATATAGCAGTATGATATGATGCGTGTGCTAAATACATACATGCAAATAATCGTACATACATAGACGTACATAATTACACACGCTGGTAAAGTCTCTGATCTAATGTTTACATGTCCTACTCCGGCTGACTCAACCACGTGTTTCAGTTCCAGTCCAAGCCAGCTTTGCTTATTAATGCAGTTGTTCGATCGATCTTCTCATAAATACTTTTCATAAATACATCAAATGTGACATTGTAAACTAAAGCTATAATTCATAAAAAAAACAATTGCGAACGAGGCAAATCCCGGGCGTCATACAGTAAGCATTCGTAAAATTCATCAAGACTGACTGACAAAGTGCAAATTTCAAGATAAATTTCTACTGACTGTTAAATATTTGTTAAAAACAAACAAACGGTTCGGTGATCCAATCAAAATTTAACAACTGGTTCGGGTGAACCGGACTGAACCGGTCTCAGCACACCCCTGAATTTAAGCTTCTAATATAAGTATGGTATATGTCTAGTCTGTAAGTTCCCTTCAGTCTTTTAAGTACTATAAAAATCTTGTAATCATATCTGTTATATAATTATTAGAATTAAATCTAATTAGTAAGATTTGGACTGTAAAGCCTCGTGAATGCTTACTAACTGTAATACAGCATTTGTATTTAATAATGGAATTATACTCTTCTAGAAAAGTGTGTATACTATTGTAAATAAAATATTAAATATCCTTATAATTTATTTAAAATAATATGGTCGAACTTCTAGAATTCAGAGAGTTCCTAACAGCTTGGTTATATGTTAAATGAGGCTAGGCTTGGCTAGGTTTAGTTAGTAATTAGGGTCTATAAACTCCCTGAAATGCGTCTGGATTTTGGAATTGAACCAACATACTGTATGTTATTACTTATTATGTAATATCAAAATATATGATCACAGATACCAAAATAATTAATCAGTAATAAAATAATATAGTAATGTCAGTAATAATAATATCGGTAAATATCAATTTACGGGGACACCAGTTTGGAAGCCATCGCATTTAGCTTTCCAAACAGCATTTTGTAACATTTTGGCAGAAATTATTTAACTATTCTTTATACTCACTAATGACATAATTATCTAAAATAAACTTGCGGGTCGGGGACGCAGGGGACATGTCCCCCCCCCCCACTTTCGTGGATGAATTGCTATAAATGCTAACGATTAATGGCACCTAATAAGACGTTATGTGTCTTATTATATATGCATGTGCAAATGTAATAGCAATATTATAAATTATTGTCATGAACACCAATGTACATTTATCATGGAATTTAGCAGTCAGTTATTTGTTTTACATTTCACGAACATATTTTGTTATCAGTTTATGTACATTGACCTCTGTTGTCTACAGGTAATAAAAGATTTATTTCGGTTAAACATATGTTATAATGTTTTAGACCAACAAAGACCCTAGGATCCACTCATGGCTGGTCTACCTAACTGTGTTCGTAATTGTGTATTGTGCATGTCCTCGTACGACTTCGACCTAAAGTCCTAAACGATGGAATCATCTTAGTTGCTCATCTTTGAACTCTTTCATTTTGTATATATCTTTTCGTATATGCGGATTCCAAAATTGGATCGCGTACTCCAAATGGGGTCTAACTAATGATTCATAAAGAGGAACAATAATATTGCGCGATTTGTACTCAAAATTCTGAGCTATAAAACCTAGCACTTTGTTCGCTTTATTGATCGCTGCTGTACTTTGTTTCGCCACTTTTAAATCACCAGTCACTATAACTCCTAAATCTTTTTCCTGCTCTACGCTTGCTAGCTCCTTCCCTGACATACTATACGCAAAATTACCGTTACGCGAACCTATATGCAAAATTTTGCACTTATCAACGTTAAATCTCATTTGACATGTGACTGACCAATCAACGATTTTATTTAGATTTTCCTGGATTTTACCTCTATCTTCGTCATTAATCGCCCTACCACCCAGCTTCGTGTCATCCGCAAACTTTGAAACTGTACTGACTAGGCCGACATCTAAATCGTTAATATATAAGAAAAAGCAAGGGGCCCAATACAGAACCCTGAGAACGCCGCTCGCTACCTAGCCCAACACGACTAGCTCGCTCCATCAACGACTACCCTCTGTTTCCTACCTCGCAACCACTCTTCCAATTTATTACTACACCCTGATTCCATGAGCCTTAGTTTTTTTCAATGAGTCTTTTGTGCGGTACACTACATCTACTCCCGATGACTATCATAAACTTCAAACCACGCTTTGAAAAAATTCTAAAAGATTAGTTAAGCAAGATTTGTTTCGCTTAAAACTGTGATGCGTATTTTTAACCAAGTTATACAATTCTAAATGTTCGACTATACGATCCCTAATTATTGATTCCAGTAGCTTACCTACAACAGACGTTAAACTGATTGGCTTATAATTTCCTGCCGCACCTTTATCGCCTTTCTTAAAGATAGGTGTGACATTTGCTAACTTGAAATTATCTGGTACACACCCCTCAGAAATAGACGCATTAAAAATCTTTGTTAGCGGCACAACAATGCTTTCTTTTAATTCTTTTGGTTTATGGGATCAGTGGCGGATTAAAAGGGGTAAACTGGGGCGCTAGCCCCGGGGCCCCCACAAAGAAAGGTTTACTTGTTGTTATATACTATTATATAAAAACCCCACGAAGTTCGGTTGAGTTTGACCTAACCAAACAACTTGAAACAAGGTATAATCAGAAAAGCTAGATACTGTGATGACGTAATTTTGTTGTGTACTTTGTAATGACCTTGATGCTCATGGCCGGGTGCAGTCAGTCTGGATTGTGTTTTCGTTTGTAGTGGTGCGTTGATTTGAATGTCAATTTATTTTTGTTTGTTTAGTTAATTTGCCATAAAACCTTTTGCTGAAGGTCAATGTAAGTTGTATAAGAACTTTCATACATTTTTTAATAATATTTGTGGTTCTTTGGCTATGTAGTATGTAGGCTTTGTCGCTTTGTCTGCGTTTTCGTGCGCAGCCCTGTTAGATGCGTAGGCTGTAAAACTTATTGCAAACAAATGTTAATTTCTTTTATTTTGGTGGATGGAGGCGGATATATATATATATATATATATATAGTTTTTTCTGATACCAAGTTTTGACAAGTTTTTTCTTTTTTGTACGCGGGTGAGACAGTGATGATTTAAAAGCAAGAATCACAGCTGCTATTGAGCGAATTGATGTGGATATGCTGCAGCGTACATGGCAACATTTGGATTATCGATTGGATGTTTTGCGAATCACTGATGGTGCACATATCGAATGTTTGTAACTTACTTTAATAAAAGAAACTTTTGAAAATACAGATTCTAAATAATCTTGTTTAAGAATTTTACGTGTGTTATCAAGAATTTTATTAAAAGATGAAATTGTACAGATAATTTTCGGACACACTGGAATTTCTAAAAAACTTGTCAAAACTTGGTATCAGAAAAAACTTAGAGATTCTCTGTAAAATGGGACAACACTGGAATTTCTACACTTCATGGTTGACTTTTAATAACAGCCAAAACTTGTACAGATAATTCTCGGACAATAAATAAATAAATAAATAAATAAATAAATAAATAAATAAATAAATAAATAAATAGATAGATAGATAGATAGATAATCTGTACAAGTTTTGGCTGTTATTAAAAGTCAACCATGAAGTGTAGAAATTCTAGTGTTGTCCAATTTTACAGAGAATCTCATTAAGTTTTTTCTGATACCAAGTTTTGACAAGTTTTTTAGAAATTCCAGTGTGTCCGAAAATTATCTGTAGCTATATTTATTTTAGTTTTATATTTTCGCTTTTATTTAGCATTATTTGTAGTTTAAAACTATTTTTAGATTTGTATTTTTCATTGTTGATAACTCTCAGAATTTATTTACTAAATTTGTATAATTGATTTTATTTTTCTAAATAATCTTATTTTCTTTTTCTCTTTTTAGGTAAATATGAGTGACCGCAGGGGCGTACCTTAAGTATTTGGCACCCGGGGCGGATCCTTCCTTTAGCACCCCCCATAAATAATTTTAAAATTTAAAAGCACAGAAAAATATATTATGTTTGCAAGTAGATTTTTAAACAGTACCATACCGTCATAAGCAAATTGGAAATAAGAAAAAGGCAGGACATTAAAAATTCAGTGAACAGGTAATACTGCATTTTATTTTATACAAAATATAAAATATACACTGATACTACACTGGACATTATAAAATTGTTGAACTTGACTAAGCCAATAAGTATTAGTACTAATTCAATATAGAATAGTACTGTAGTTGTTGATGTAAATCTGAAACAGTGTTTACTATATTAAGCATGTAAGCATTATCACATCTCCATGCAGTCACATCATCACCCTCTCTGTCTTAACATCACCATGTAGTTGCATTAAAAAAAATCATGCAGTCATATCACCACCACCATCGTAAGATCACCACATAGTCATCATAAAAAACTCACTCAGTCATACATCATCGTTACTTCAGTAGTCATGGTTGTAGGAAAAAAGTCGTCTAAAGTTTAGTGCAAAGTGTGACTTTCCTGTGTCTTTTTACTGATAACTAGTAGTCACAGGGACCACCATCCATAAACATGAGTTTCTATAACATCACGACGATGCATTTATAAACACTTAAACATCACTATGATACCACATTGTCAAAAATTACTGGACACTGGTATAGTGGTATAAGTACCATGATATTGTTATAAACACCAGTACTTTATGCTTTATCATAATTACTTAATGAAACATACCTCATGTATGTGGAGTCACAGTGTCAAGTGAACAAGACTTGGAATGTCAGTTGCAGCCAGCTAGCTATGTTCAACAAACTGATGACTAAAACGTCAACAAACGTTCGCCTTTCGATGTAATTTTTATCAAATATTTAATTTTTCGTTTGTAAATTTTGTATTGCCAATAAAAATAAAAAATTATTTTATAGTGGAAATTAACATTAAGCTGTTGTAATAGTTTGAACATTTTAAATTTTTTTTTCTTACTTTGGCGAATTTTTCATTTGGTTTGAAAACTTGTACTGGTATTTCAACTCTCCCGATGGCACCCCCCTCCTGGCTGTCACCCGGGTCGGACCGCCCCCCTCGCACCCTCCTTAGTACGCCACTGAGTGACCGACACAAAACTCAACGTGTGTATACAAGTGGTGCAGAAAAACCGAAATTAACTAAAGAACGCGAGAAGAAACACCAAGAAACTATTTCAAAGATACCAAGAATAAGTAATTACTTCACGAGCGAAAGACAGTCTGCTGAAGTAACTTCGTCTTCATTATCATCGTTCCCAGCAGAGGCATCAATAAGTCAATCAGCAGCAGCAACAAGTCCATCATTACTACAAGCAGAAACAGTTAGAGCTTCATTTCCACCTGTCACCAAGGCTGGTGAAGATAAAAGTGGGCATATAAAGGAAGGAAATGAAAACCATCGAAAAGAAGAAACTAGAACCGAGCATAGCCGATTTGACAACGATATTGGCTTATGGCCTGATTCATCTTCACAGGAAATGATAGTCTTTTAGGCAAAGAAAGGATCTAAAGAATTGCAAAACTGTAATGAACAATTGCTTGCAAAATCATCAATACCCCAAAAACAAACTAGGGGTGGAATGCACTTTATCCGAAAATATTCACGAAATTTATTTCGTAGACAAACTCTGAACAGTGAGACAGTTAATCGTTCCTGGCTCTGCTTCTCTCGAACAACTGGCAAAGTCTACTGCTACATCTGTAAACTTGTGACCACTGCCACTGAGAAGGGCTCATTATCCATTGACGGATTTTGTGATTGGAAACATGCACATGAACGGCTAGCTGATCATGAAAAATCAAAAAACATCTGGAATCTATAGTCATTTTGGCAAGACGTGGGAAAGTACATGGAGGAATTGATCAGGATTTGGCAAAACAAGAAGTAGAATTGTGTGGATACTGGTATAAGCTTCTCATGCGTATTGTGAATACCATTAAGTTTATTGCTGAACGTGGATTGGCTTTTAGAGGTACGGATGAATGTGTAGGATCAGAAAGCAATGAAAATTATCTTGGCATTTTGGAACTGCTCTCAGAGTATGATCCATTTCTTGTTGCGCACATCAAACTCCATGCAAATAAAGGACGTGGTCACAAATTATCCCTCTTCCACAGTTTGCGAAGAGCTAATAGGGATAATGGGTGAACACATCTTGAAGCAGATAATTTCAAGGTTAAAGGGATCAAAGTATTACTCTCTCTCTCTTGATTCGATTCCTGATGAGTCTCACACTGATCAGTTGACTTTGGTAATACGCTATATGGAGTACACATCTTCAAAGGAAAGGTTTCTGACATTCATGCCCAATCGTGATCACACTGGTGCTGCTATGGCTAATGCACTGTTCGAGTTTCTGGCGTATCACAACATTGATATGAATGACCGTTGAGAGCAGTCATATGATAACGCTGCAAATATGAGTGCCAAGTACCGAGGAATGCAAGTCCTCATAAGAGAAAAAATTAATTGGCATTCCCTTAATTTAGTTGGAAAAGCGGCGGCCAATACATGTCCTGCAGCTATACACTACTTTGACTTCGTGCAACAACTTTATGTATTATTTATTCACATCATCGCCAGCACGTTATGTGGTTCTCGAGGAAACGTTGTCTCGGGTAGACACACGGCTGTGTGTGCCCAAAAGGTTGAGTGAAACTCGTTGGTCATGCTACGCCGATGCAACAAAAGCCATTCTACATGGATATGCAAAGATTAGGGAAGCCCAGATAAAATCTCAAGTGATCAGGAGCAGAAGGATGGGGTTAGAAGTGAAGCAGACAATCTTAACGAGAAAATGGGCAAATTGAGAAATCGCAATGTACGCTTCATTCTGGAATGATATTTTGGAATGATTCAGTGCAACAAACCACACGTTATAGGATCATAGAATGGTTCTTAATTCTGCAGTAATGGCACTGAAGTCTCTGAAAACATTTGTCGAGTTAAAAAGTGAAAAGTTTGATGAATTTGAAGATGCGAGAAAAAGACTGTTTGGAACAGAAGAGTATGTTCAGGTTCGTCATCGTGTGAGAAATGTGCGTCTCAACCCACTGAATTATGGTAAAGCCGAGGTTGCCCAGATGACGCCCAGGGATGGGTTTCGTACAGAAAGCTTCATTCCTGTTATTGATCAGTTTATTCTATCCTTAACTGACAGAATAGCTGCTTATGATACTGTCTGTGAGCGGTTTGGATTCCTTAATCACCTCGAAGATTTGGATGCTTCTGAGCTCTGCTCAGCTGCAGCCAGTCTTGTCAGCATATACGAGACTGACTTAGAGCAAAGTCTTGGTAATGAATTAATACATTTTGCTGCCATTGTGAAACTGTACAAAGAAGACTTCAATGACAGTATGCCAAAGGAACTGTTCTATTATAAAACCATTGTTCAGAAAGATTTAACAGCAACGTTTCGTAATGCTGAAATTATGCTGAGAATATACTTGGTGTTGATGGTGTTCAACTGCAGTGGCGAACTTTCCTTTTCCAAGCTAAAGATAATAAAAAACCGACTAAGAACAACAGTGAATCAAAGTCATCTCTCATGGCTCACAATAATTGAAGTATTTGCCAGTCAAAAAGTACGTAAGGCTACTCTGTAATAGTTTAGTTATCGTATATGGACTGTTACTGTGCTGTCTCTGGTAACGTCCTCATCTATGTCACTTAGCGTGATTATGAAGAGAAGTGGAGCTAATACTGTTCCTTGTGGTACTGAGCTGAAGATCTCTAATTCTGATGAAGATACTCCTTGTACTGTAACGACTTGCCGCCGCTCACTAAGGAAATTATATATATCTATTAGGCCGGGTCGAAAAGGGGTCAAGGTCAAGATTTTGCTTAGGTACATATTGTGAGGTTGATCATTTTGTAATAGTAGTATCCACACCAAAAATCAAGGCTGTGGGACCTTCGCTACCCCCCCCCCTACCGATACTCATTTTTTTTCCATATGAATTTGTATGGGAAATAGGCCAAAAATCGAAAATCGTAAAAATCGACCCTAAATATTTTTTTTTTTTGCTTTTGGATGGCCAAAATCGGGTTCCCGGCACGAATTACATCAGAATAGACCATTCACCAACTTTTTTTGAGATCGAGGGGTAGGGGTAGGGTCTTAAATCCGGTGCTGACTCATAGCACCGGATATAAGACCTAATATTACATTATTTTTTTTTTTCTTTCCAGATTCCTATTTAGGTACCTAGAATGTTGAAAGTTTGTATTAAAATACGTTATTTAATTTTAAAATATCAGTAATAAATAAAATATAGTTAAAATCTTATTAAATTAAATTATAGCTACTAGAAAAAGAAGCCACAATGCAGCCTTCGGATATCCAGCAAAATTTTCATCTGCCATGACGCCATCAAAAGCTGATGTTGTAAGGCACTTCCATTTTATTGTTAGAGAGGAAGAATCTAAAGCACAGGGTAAAATAAGTAAAAATGATTGCTATAACGTAGTTGTTCAAGATATAAAAGAAATTTGGCAAAAATTTTCTTTCCCAACAATTGATACAAAGGGAATTTATGTTAGAGTTACTAGACTTATAGAAGATGCTGATAAGTTAACTAAATGCCCTATGATAAAAAGAAATGAAAAATATTATGAAAAATTAAAGAAATATGACGAGATGTTTGACATATCTCCATGCCACTGTTATGATAAAGGCATAAGGGATAGAAAACTTTGTAGGTGTGAACATAAAATACCTATTATAGAATGGGAAGCTTTTATTGGTCAAAAAGAAAGAAAAAAACAGTTAGGAAAAATTGATAAAAAAACTACTTCAAGTAATTTGAGAAAGTTGGGCAAAATCCAAAAAGCACAGGAAAAGGAAAATAAATCAAAAGAAAAATTAAGAGAAGCAAGGGAATTTGTATCATCAGAAGTGATAGATGATGATAATGAAAATGAAAATGTCGATTTCCAAGACAGAGAGGACTTAGATTATGAAGAAGACTTAGAATTAATAGAGAAAATTTTCAAAACAGATATACCTATGAAAATTTAGCCAAAACTTCAGACACACATAGGGTAAGCAATAGGGCCACAGCAGCCCTTATAAACGCTGCCTTAAAAGATATGAAGATTTTAAGTTTAGAAAATATGCTTGATTTTTCAAATTTTTTTTCATTAAAAAATAAATATAACTGTTTTATAAGCGAACTTTTGTAATAATAAAAAAATTTCGAAGTAAATCGCAAATTATCTCGAATTTTCCAAATTTTCTGAAAAAACTGAAACTGGTAGGTGGGGTAGGTCCTCAGAATTCAAAAATATTTTACCAGGGTGTTACTATGACTGATTGAACCAACCACCTCACACTATGTACGTAAGAAATAAAAAATTTCGACCCGGCCTAATATCCATTTCCCTACTTTTCCTGTTATTCCCATATATTTCAGTTTATATACAGGGTGTACATAAAGTCAGGATCTATTTTTGTGAAGCACTTGGAAATTATATGGAATTCAATCATAAAATGATAAAGTGGTAACATTTATTAAATAATTAAGAGTAGGATTCGACGTGACGCCCATCAGTATCCCTGCACAGCTCAAATCGTTCCGCAGCATTTCTAAACACATTCTGGAGCATTTGCGGGGTTATGTTATCTGCAGCAGTTCGTATACGTGTACGTAAGTTTTCAAGACTCGTAATCTTCGTCTGATAGACGTGCGATTTGATAAAGCCTCATGCAAAGAAATCTAAAGGGGTTAAATCTGGTGATCTCGCTGGCCAAGGTCTGTTGCTTCCGCGTCCGATCCAGCGATTTGGAAAACGTCCATTTAGATAATCCTGAACAATTTTGGCATAGTGACAAGGAGCACCATCATGTTGACAGACGACGGGGATAGGATTGTTAGTACCGTCGTCTATCAACATGATGGTGCTCCTTGTCACTATGCCAAAATTGTTCAGGATTATCTAAATGGACGTTTTCCAAATCGCTGGATCGGACGCGGAAGCAACAAAAGACCTTGGCCAGCGAGATCACCAGATTTAACCCCTTTAGATTTCTTTGCATGGGGCTTCATCAAATCGCACGTCTATCAGACGAAGATTACGAGTCTTGAAAACTTACGTACACGTATACGAACTGCTGCAGATAACATAACCCGCAAATGCTCCAGAATGTGTTTAGAAATGCTGCGGAACGATTTGAGCTGTGCAGGGATACTGATGGGCGTCACGTCGAATCCTACTCTTAATTATTTAATAAATGTTACCACTTTATCATTTTATGATTGAATTCCATATAATTTCCAAGTGCTTCACAAAAATAGATCCTGACTTTATGTACACCCTGTATTATGATTCCATGGTCGCACTTGTCGAAAGCTTTAGCAAAGTCTGTGTATAGTACATTATAGTTTTCATTACTTTCAAGTGCGTCAATAATGTTGTAGTGTTCATTAGTTGTGATAAGCATGATCTGCCTGACCAAAACCCATGTTGGTTATCATTGAATTTTTTCCGAGTTTCCAAAAAGTCATAGATTTTCTGTCTAACTATTCTTTCAAATATTTTAGTGAGATGAGATGGAAACGACACTAGCCGATAGTGTTTGGCCTCGGATCGATCTCCTCCTTTATATATTGGGACTATAATCGCGCTCTTCAGGATGCCCGCTATTTCTCCCGTAACTAGTGATCGTCTCCATATCCAGTATAGGGGCTCAGCAATTGCATTCTTGCAGTTTTTGATCAGTGTGGCATTGCATTTATCCGGTTCTGCCGCTGTGTGTTTTTTAGTTTCACTATGGCTTGTGTAATATCATCCGGCGTAAAGTCGAAGTCCGTTATACTTTCCCCTTGTATTGTAGTTCTTCAAAGAACGCGTTTCTATCGCATATCAATTTGTCAGTTTTTGGGATACTGAAAGATGATTCGTACTGAGCCCTTAATATTTCAGATACTTCTGTTAGATCATCAGATAAAGCACTATTCTCGTTTTTTAAAGGTTCGATAGACGCATGGTTTTTCGACTTTTTTTGCGAAATTATTGAAGTACTTTGAGTTAGCCTTTATCGCTTCTATAGCGTCGTCGTCGTCTTTTCCTGTTTCCTTCTCAATTAGTTCCTGTATGACGTCATCGATACTTTACAGTTTATCATTTAATAATTTTCTGATGTTATCATCTTTAGTTACTTAATTTTGCAGTCACTCTTTTTCTCTTTCGAAACAATGCCCTCTTTTGTCTCTCGAACCTGCTTCTCTTTCCTCTTTGTTGTATTTTTGGGACATGTTTTTCCACAATTTCTAACGTCATTAGCATCTCCTCCGTTGTCTTGCCCTCGAAAATGGTTTTCCAATCTATTACTTCCATGCTGGATGTAACATCTTCCCAGTTTATAGCTTTGGAGTGAAAATTAAAAATTTCGAATTTGCTTCTTTCTGTTGTGCGTGTTCTTTCCTTCCCCGTTGCCTTTATATTTGTTGTTATTTCAATGATGTTGTGGTCCGATATCATAGTCGGGGATATTTCTACATTATCAATTAGATTACTGTTGTTTGTGAATACCAAATCTAGGCAGTTTTTTTTTTTTTGTTTTCTGTTATTTCTTGCGTTAACATAAATTCATCAACTGGAGCTAGTAGCATTTTTACCTGCTCCTGGTCTTCTCGTGTGCCCCGCTTGTCCTGGTGTATACATATATTTATTTTTTCCTATCCTTTTATATTTCATGAATGGGAAATTAAAATCGCCACAGAGAAAAATATTTGGGGTTGGAGAGTGTAGATCTTTTACCCAGTTTCTTACTCCGTAATGGAATCTGAAAATTTTGAGGTTGGCAGCTTTTGCTGCTACACATTCTACGTAGCTGTTTGAGGTACTTATAGTCATTTCTGCCATATGCCTTTCGCGTGTGTAAATAGTACATCCTCCTTTACGTCTCACTATTCTGTCGGCTCGTAGGATGTTATATATAGTTGTCAATTTGTATTTCTTTTTTATCAATACAGGACTCACAATTTTCACAGTTCGTCTGGCAGTCCTTCAGATGAGTTTCCGTGAGGCACGCAAAGTCTGCTCCGGCTTCTTGCAAGAGTCCTTTTTCAGGTATAAAACTTTGTTTGGGGAATGGTTTGATTTAAGGCCCTGAATGTTGGCTAGGATTATTTTTATTTTTTCTCTATCGTTTTCGCATACGGGTGGTTCCGATTTGTTTTCATATATATATATATATATATATATATATATATATATATATATATATATATATATATATATATATATATTAGGGATGTATCGGCCTGTTTTTAGAGTATCGGTATCGGTATTGACCGATACTTTTCCAAGTTCTCATTTTAAAATTAATATGTAATTATTTATAAAATGCAAGTGAATAAATTTTCATTTTAATAAACTTATTGAATATATATGAAGTTTCATCATTTTTCATTTCTTCCTCTTATTTTTAAACTGCTATAATTTGAAACCAATTGCGTATCACGAGATTATTACATAAATTTTTCACTAGAATTAAACATTAACGCCCAGGGAGGACTTATATCTAGAGGTACACTTATGCAACGCACCTCGGGCCTCGAGTTGGACTAGAGTAATGTAGTAATTATATAGTGGCATACATAGTTATAGATAGTGTCTACTCTGGTGACTAAATTTATTTCAGTACGTTACATTTATACATTGAATGTGCTACAGTATGTACGACTATTACTGTATAAATAATTATTGATAAAATATGTTTTGATTGATTTTTAAAATAAAGCATCGGTATCGGCAAAATATCGGCCTATTTTGAGTATCGGTATCGTTGGAAAAACGAGTATCCGTATCGGCCAAAATTCTGGAATCGGTACATCCCTAATATATATATATATATATATATATATATATATAGATATATATATATATATATGTTATATATATGTTATATATATATTATATATATATATATATATATATTATATATATATTAGGGTGGTCCAAAATTTGGGCGAAAAATTTCAAAATAGTTGGAAATGCTCTCCACATGGCTGCGCTTATTCCTGTAGATGTGAAGTGATTTTGTGCAAAATATGTCAATTCAGTACATAATAAGACGTCGTTATGATTTTCACATTTTCAATTAATTAATTAGCTAATCATTTTCTACCCGCTTCATTTTTAGAGGACGCGGCAGTCACGCCACATTGACTCGGCCCACATTTCAGAGGATGATGCAATTGTTCGATTTCTTGTATAATGCTGTTTGTGAATCAGACAAATCATTTGCTCATACATCATTTCAAGTTTAAACTTGTTGGAGGACGGTTTTAAGTTCGTTCAAACTTCAAGAGCTTAGGAATAGTATCTCATGTAAGTATTAATTCATGTATATTAATTATTAATTCATATATATTAACTATTAATGCATATGTATTACATTTATTCAGTGTGTGTATATATATGTTCTTTATATGCAAATTTATAACCGGGAAGGATATTGCTATTAAATTAAATTATTAAAATTGTAAGGTATATATCTTGTCTCTTGAAGTTTATTATTTACTTATTCTTAAGCGTATTTTCAAAAATTTGGCTATCTTCCTACCCATCAACCACTAACTACTGTAACCAATTTTTTTTTACTTTATTTTGATTTTGCAATTTTTTACTTTAACACTGATATAATTGTGCTTTGGTGCTAAACGGTTAATGCATTATTTTCTCTCATTTTTCAGGTTATGGCTAGAAGTACTCGCTCATCTGCAGAAACGTGGGTTCTAGGAAAGCCCAGCAACGAGTTATCAACTGCAAGGCTACCCACACATGTGGTGATGTGCTTCGTTTGGTTCAGTTTCACCACCATGAACAGTCCAAGACCTTGAAAGAGAGCTACAACTTGGCTTGCAAAGAGGCCCTGCAAGTATAGCAGAGAGCAAGGATTCCTACACAGCGAGTCGATTCCTGCGTTAGGAAGCTGTCAAAGCTGTACGAAGAGTTCCTTGCGTTGAAAAAAAAAACGCAAGACGCAGCTACAAAGCTGCAGAGTGAGAGCATGTTTCAAGAGACACTCTCAGAGCTTTTCGACGTTGCTTCAAGGACGCCTTGAAGGTGATAGACAATGAAGAAGACCGCCAATTCCTGCTGATGCAACGAGACGTCTTTTCCTGTAGTATGGCAGGCCCTGACAACATTAATTTTGCCAAGGAATACCGCAAGAAATGTCGACAGAAGAAATATGCTGACAAAGCTCTGAGGTACAAAGAAAGAGAGGCTGCATTCCAGGCTGGAGCTGCTGCTCTTCTATCATCCAGCACATCCACTTCATCCTCTGAAGAATTCAACGCTGAAGACGATGATTATCGTCCGCTGACTTCGACCAGAAGAGCAGATGTACACACTCATCCTCCGAAACGAAACAATATCTTCACATCACCAGATGTAGTTGCTGCTCTTGATCGCGTCAACCTTCCCGATCGAGGAGCAGTCTTCGTTGCTGGATCAGTCGCTCAAGCCCTGGGCTATGATATTTCTACAATGACTCTTTCACGCAGCTCCACCCGTCGTTTAAGAAGGCAAGCAAGGCAGGCAGCAGCCAAAGAGGATCAAGCTTCGTTTCCTGTCGAAGGACCCCTTCTTCTTCACTGGGATGGGAAACTACTTCCCGACATCGGCGGCGCAAAGGAAACAGCCGAACGAACCGCGGTAATCGTTACGGGAAATGGGATGGAAAAACTCCTAGCCGTGCCAAAAATACGAGCTACAGGAGAACAAGCCAAGGTTTGCATTTCGACGATTGATGACTGGAATCTTCGCGGTGAGATCCAAGGTCTCGTATTTGACAGAACTGCGTCTAATACTGGCCTTCACAGGGGAGCCTGTACCATGATTGAAAAAGCGGTAGGGAGGGGACTTGTCTGGATCGCTTGTAGACATCATATCCTTGAAGTCGTCTTGTCAAAAACCTGCAACGCACTTCTTGGACCCACAGGTGGCCCGGAAATGACTCTTTTTAAACGTTTTCAGAAAAAATGGCCATCACTTCAGAAGGATTCCTTCATGAAGGCTTCAAACAACCTATTCAGAGATCCAAAGATGTTCCAGCTTCGAGAGGAAATGATCCAGTACTTCACAAAGGCACTGGAGTCTAAATCGCGTGATGACTACGAGGAATTGCTACGACTCTGTCTCACCTTCCTCGGGTGCCGTGATGAAAAAGAAATCAAGGTCCGCGCTCCAGGACTAACTCACCATGCACGCTGGATGGCCAAGGCCATCTAAGTCCTCAAAATTTATCTGTTCAAGCATCAACTACAGCTGACAGCACGTGAGACGAAGAATATGTTATAATGTTATAATGTTTCAGACCAACAAAGACCCTAGGATCCACTCATGGCTGGTCTACCTAACTGTGTTCGTAATAGTGTATTGTGTATGTCCTCCGTGGTGGCGGAGGGGACCTACAATTTTACGTGGGTTCCGAACCACAAGAACATAAGAAATTTATGTAAAAACTGCCTGTACATTGATAACGACCAATTTTTACAAAACTAAATAATTATCAATTTAAAACTAATTAATGATCGATTTAAAAGTAAAGATAGAATCTCTGGATCCAGAAGATCAAGTCATAATAGACTACTATCCACAAATATGTTACACTCTATATCTATTTACACTGCGTTCGCACTTATTAAGCAGATTACATTTTCTCCAATGTTTTCAAACGTTTTTCCCCGATTTCAATGAAATTTGTAGCAAATAATCACTATATATAGCAGCAATGATGGTATTCATTTCGATAAAATATTTTGATAATTAAAGTAATTATCTCATTTTATTGAAAAATATGTAAAATATTGTGTTCCGAATTATTAAGCAAGTATTCTATTTACGGATCTAAGTGGTGAAAATGGATAAGAAGGACTTAACATTAACTGAGAAAAGAAAAATAGTCAAGTTACTCGCTGAAAATATAAAATCTATTGAAATTGCAATGCAGTTTGGCAGAGCTTATCGAACTGTAAACAAGTTTGTAGCGAAGGGTACCAATCTGAGGCAGCGAAGTGATAAAGGAGCTATAAGAAAAGTGACAAGGCGGCAGATATCTGTAATCAAGCGCAAATTGCAAAGCATCCATTCTCCTCAAGTAAAGAGGTTTTTGAGCAGGTTGGCATACATAATGTACCAAGAACATCTCGATGTGGAATCCTCTAAAAACTTGGCAAGACGTGTAAACATACGATTCAGTCACCATTAACACCCAGGTACAAGAAGCAGCGTGTTGAATGGACGCGTCAGTACGTGAAAACAGATTTTAATACTGTATTGTTCACCGATGAATGAAAAGCAACCCTTGAGGGACTTGATGTTTGGTCAAGAAGATGGATTGCTGAGAGCCAATTTCTACCATCGAGATTAAGACGCCAACAAGGTGGAGGTAGTGTCATGTTTTGGGCAGGATTGATAGGCAATGAAGTAGCTGTCCCATACAGAGTGCCTGATGGTGTAAAAATGAATGCCCAGTCTTACACAAACTTTCTAAAAGAAAACCTCATTCCATGGTAGAGATTGACCCTTAGCAATCCATCTTCTTGGCCAACCATCAGATCCCTCAAAGGTTGCTCTTCATTCATCGGTTAACAATACAGTATTAAAATCTGTTTTCACGTTCTGACGCGCCCATTCAACACGCTGCTTCTTGTACCTGGGTGTTAATGGTGACTGAATCGTAGGTTTACACGTCTTGCCAATTGTTTGGAGGATTCCACATCGAGATGTTCTTGGTATATTATGTATGCCAGCCTGCTCAAAAACTTTTTTACTTGAGGACAATGGATGCTTTGCAGTTTGCGCTTGATTACAGATATCTGCCGCCTTGTCACTTTTCTTATAGATCCTTTATCACTTCACTGCCTCAGTTTGGTACCCTCCGCTACAAACTTGTTTACAGTTCGATAAGCTCTGCCAAACTGCTTCGCAATTTCAATAGATTTTATATTTTCAGCGAGTAACTTCACTATTTTTCTTTTCTCAGTTAGTGTCAAATCATCCTCCTTACCCATTTTCATCCATTTAGATCCGTAAATAGAATACTTGCTTAATAATTCGAAACATAATATTTTAGATATTTTTCAATAAAATGAGATAATTATTTTAATTATCAAAATATTTTATCGAAATGAATACCATCAATGCTGCTATATATAGTAATTATTTGCTACAAATTCCATTGAAATCGGGGAAAAACTTTTGAAAACATTGGAGAAAATGTAATCTGCTTAATAAGTGCGAACGTAGTGTATAACCGACATGCAAATATATCAGATCCAAAGAATCCAGTCAATTTCATAACGGTATCCATCAATACTAGTACCTTGCCAACCAAAAATAAGTCACGGTCCATATCGATTGCGGACCAAGTCAAAATTTACCACCATATACATTACAATATATATACTTAGGAGGAAAAGTGTAGGTGTGGCTGTAAAGACTACAGTAATGTAGAAACGTGTGTGCACCCATTTTGGGTCTCCCATTTCAAGGTGTTTGTGGGGCAAGTGAAGATCATGAGTTTTCAATACCTCACAGTACTATGGGGGGCACCGCTCGGCAGAGGAATCTCTTTAAATGGGGTGTGTAAGGACAGAGAGTATCCCCTAACCCAAGATGCTGCCTCCCTATATCCCACAACACTTGTGTTGAGCTGTGGGATCTATCACCACAAAGCCTTAATTTTACTACCTTAAACTATATGCAATCTATCAACATATGCGTCTAATCGATTTGTAAACATGTTTATAGACGTGCTACTAATTACTTCTACCGGCAAACTATTCCAACTATTTACTATTCTATGCGTAAAAAGGTTTTTCGCAACTGCTGTCTCGAACCTTCTACTTGTCAACTTACACCGTTATTTCTAGTCCTATTATATTGAGATATTTCGAAAAAGCTATCTCTATCTACGTTATCGAACCCATTCATAATTTTGAAAACCTGGATAAGATCACCCCTTAGCCTCCTAGTCTCAAGTGTAGTCAATTTTAACTCCTTAAGCCTATCCTCGTACGACTTTGACCTAAGCGGCGGAATCATCTTAGTTGCTCGTCTTTGAACTCTTTCGATTTTGTCTATATCTTTGCGCATATGCGGATTCCAAAATTGGACCGCGTACTCCAAATGATTTATAAAGAGGAACTATAATATCGCGCGATTTGTACTCAAAATTTCGAGCTATAAAACCTAACACTTTGTTCGCCTTATTGACCGCTGCTGTACTTTGTTTCGCTACTTTTAAATCACCTGTGACTATAACTCCTAAATCTTTTTCCTGCTCTACGCTTGTTAAATCTTTCCCTGACATACTATACGCAAAATTATCGTTACGCGAACCTATATGCAAAATTTTGCACGTTAAACCTCATTTGCCATGCGACTGACCAATCAACGATTTTATTCAGATCTTCCTGGATTTTACCTCTATCTTCGTCATTAATCGCCCTACCACCCAGCTCCGTGTCATCCGCAAACTTTGAAACTGTACTGACCAGGCCGACATCTAAATCGTTAATATATATAAGAAAAAGCAAGGGGCCCAATACAGAACCATGAGGAACGCCACTCGCTACATTAGCCCAACACGACTCCGCTCCATCAACGACCACCCTCTGTTTCCTACCTCGCAACCACTCATCTAGCCAATTTATTACTACACCCCTGATTCCATGAGCCTTAGTTTTTTCAATGAGTCTTTTGTGCGGCACGGTGTCAAAAGCTTTTTGAAAATCTAAATACACTACATCCACCGCCCGATGTCTATCGTAAACGTCAACCACGCTTTGAACAAATTCTAAAAGATTAGTTAAGCAAGATCTGTTTCGCCTAAAACCGTGCTGCGTATTTCTAACTAGTTTATGCAATTCTAAGTGTTCAACTATACGATTCCTAATTATTGATTCCAGTAGCTTACCTACAACAGACGTTAAACTGATTGGCCTATAATTTCCAGCCGCACATTTATCGCCTTTCTTAAAGATAGGTGTTACGTTTGCAAACTTGAAATTATCTGGTACGCACCCCTCTGAAATAGACGCATTAAAAATCTTTGTTAGCGGCACAACAATGCTATCTTTTAATTCTTTTAGTTGTATGGGATATATGGAACCCGGACCCGGTGATTTACGCATTACCTCCCCTTCACTAACCACGATATTATCCAAAATATTATCATTATCAAAAGGTATTATGTCTATGACCGTAGGGATATTCGTTACATCATCTATAGTAAAAACTGACGTAAAAAATTCGTTTAGCAAGGTAGCCATTTCCTTGTTTTCAGAAACGAGATCGCCGTTTACATTTTTCAAAGGCCCCAAGACACTTTTTACTGGATTTCTATTATTGACGTATTGAAAGAATCGCTTGGAGTTTTCTTTACCGTCACGAGCTTTGGAGATTTCAATTCGAGCTTGGACATTTTTATTACACTTTTCGCTTCACGCCTTAGAGATATGTAGTTGTTTCGTAACCACAAATTGTCTTTATCGCACTTATGTAGCCTATAAGCCCTATCTCTACTCTTTATAATGTCTCCTACTCTAGAAGTAAACCACAAGGGCTTGTTGTTTACGTTCGCACGCTTAATTTTGTACGGTACACATTCCTCATTTATAGTCCTAATTACTGTTTCGAACGATTCCCACATTAGTTTTGCGTTGGAGTTCCCCATTACGTTTTCTCAATTGACGTGTGACAATTTATTTCGAAATTTACAAAAGTCTGCGTGATGGAAGTTAGGAATTTTAGTCGTTAGTTGGTTTCGAGTGACTTACTGAGAGGACAAACTCTACCATATTGTGATCGTTATTGCTTAACGGTTCTATTACTTGAAGATCAGTAATTAGCCTATCATCTGTAGTTATTACTAAATCTAAAATACTGTCCAACTTCGTAGGTTCCCCAACCTTTTGAATAAGAAAGCTATCCTCGAGAAAATTAACTAAACGATTACCTTCCGTGTCTCCCTGTATTGTATCATAATTCATGTTGGCGCAATTAAAGTCACCCATAACTAAAGCCTCCTCACTACCTATTTTCTCTTTAGTTCACGATATAACGCTTCGTCCTTATCAGCTGTTTGATTAGGGGGCTTATATCGGGTGGCCCAAAAAAAATGGCACCAATTTTGAGAAGTGATATCTCAATAACCATTGCAGCTAGGGACTTAAAAAAACAACCAAATGAAAGATAATTCTTTTCTCTTTAAATACTTATTCTATGGCTTGATGGTTATAAGCCCATATAATGCCCGAAATTGGCTTCCACAAAAAATATATAAAAAAAAAAGTTGCGCATTTATATTTATTCCTTGATCCTAATTTTAAATGAAATTTTTCTATTCCAGACCCCTCAAGATGGGATTGAGAGAATCTGATAAGAACATTATACAAACACTACGTGAAGAAAAAGGATATTCCTTAAACAGAATCCTTTACGAATTTCCAAATAGAAATTGGAAAAAAAGAACTGTGGCGCATTTTTTACAAAAACTTAAAGAAACCGGCAGCAGTCAACGGCGTCTGGGAAGTGGTCGACCAGAAACTATTAGAACGCCAGAAAACATTGAAAAAGTAAATGAAATGGTTTTAAGTCAAGAGGAACAACCGGGAACAAGTAAAAGTGAACGTGAAGTTGCGAAAGAAACCGGGATTTCACGTTCATCAGTACAGCGAATTATTCGCTGTACTGATGAACGTGAAATCCCGGTTTCTTTCGCAACTTCACGTTCACTTTTACTTGTTCCCGGTTGTTCCTCTTGACTTAAAACCATTTCATTTACTTTTTCAATGTTTTCTGGCGTTCTAATACTTCTTGGTCGACCACTTCCCGGACGCCGTTGACTGCTGCCGGTTTCTTTAAGTTTTTGTAAAAAATGTGCCACAGTTCTTTTTTTCCAATTTCTATTTGGAAATTCGTAAAGGATTCTGTTTAAGGAATATCCTTTTTCTTCACGTAGTGCTTGTATAATGTTCTTATCAGATTCTCTCAATCCCATCTTGAGGGGTCTGGAATAGAAAAATTTCATTTAAAATTAGGATCAAGGAATAAATATAAATGCGCAACTTTTTTTTGTATATTTTTTTGGAAGCCAATTTTGGGCATTATATGGGCTTATAACCATCAAGCCATAGAATAAGTATTTAAAGAGAAAAGAATTATCTTTCATTTGGTTGTTTTTTTAAGTCCCTAGCTGCAATGGTTATTGAGATATCACTTCTCAAAATTGGTGCCATTTTTATTGGGCCACCCGGTATATAACCGCAACAAGAAGTTTGAAATCGTTCAATTTAAGTTCTGCTATAGTCGAATCTATCGGTTCTGGAATTGTGTACTTTACTTCTATAACGTTCGCAATATTATCTTTGATATACAACATAACACCGCCTCCTCGCCTACCTATTCTGTTTTTAACAAAAAGTCTATAACCTTTAATTTGATACTCCCCTACAAAGTCACGTGTTTCAGTGCTAAGCCATGATTCCCTTATCGCAATTACATCATAGTCTTTACAAGCAATTAAAGAAAAAATTCGTTTATTTTATTTCGTAGGCTACGAGCATTTAGGGATAGAACCTTCAAATTGTTTGTAACTGCGACACCTTCGCGAGCACAGGGAAATTTGTGGAATTTACGCTGGGACCGTTCGAGTTACGGCAGCCTGAAAAGAAGAGACAGTATTATGAAATAGTCTTCCTAAACGCGCAGCTCCAACGTCATTAAGATGAAGTCCATCTTCGAGGAACAAGTCCCTCCTGCCGTAGAAACTGTTCCAAAAATTCGAAAAATGCACTCCTTCCTGTTGGCAAAGAGACTTTAGGTTATTGTTAATATAGGTCGCCTTGCTGTAGAAATCGTTTCGTTGGATAATTCGAGTGTATACCTGTTAAGACAATCTTATTAGTTTTCTCCTTTAGTCGCTCTATTAAGTCCCTGTACCTAGCCAGCAGTTCTTCCGATCTAGAATTTAAAACGTTATTAGTACCGACATGAATAACATACGTTGTGTCCTCGGAGGTACCGTCTGTAAATTGGTCAACAGTATTAGTTATATCCTCCACCCTTGCACCAGGGTAGCAGTAACGGCGCCTACGACGAGGGTTTCTCCCTCAGAATTCCTCGAGCTGCCCTCGAATAATGGAATCGCCAACGAGTCGTATTTCTGGTTCATCAGCATCTTCGAAACCTAAAACAGAAAACTTATTGCTTGTTATTACTGGTAGACAAGTCTTAGGTTTTCTCAATGGGGCTCCATTACGCACTCGAACGAAGGGGTGGGAACTAGGGGAAGAGAAAGGGCTATTAATACTATTTATATTATTAGTAGAAACTGAGGCAGGAGGGGTCGTAACTGGAGTCTCAAGGGATTCTAATTTTGCCGTCAGGAGCATCACGCTTTCTTCAAGCCTCACCCTGGCCTCCCTCTCACGTTCTAACTCGTTCCTCAGGACTTCCATGCTTGAGCACCACCTGCAAACTAACTGTTCATTATTATTAGCCATTGTAAACGCTTAAGCGGCAAATTTCCCTTCACAGCGACTGCAAGTACTTGACGGGGGTGCCATGCTTTTAATTAGTTAAAAAACAAAAAACGAGCGTTTGGAAATTAATAAATTACAACGTAGGTCTACCGTGTGCTTATTGTGCCATCACCTGCGAAAACCCGTAAAAATGTTCTTGAAACGCAGAAGCAGGTTCTTGTAACACAATTTTATGCTAAATGAATATATAATTAAGCTACCAACGAAAGATCTGTTAAAGAAAAAGTATTAAATGAAACTTATCTGACCGCTGTTCGACCGACTTAATTCCTTTTATCCCACGGTGAGTGACCCTTCGGGAGGTCAGGTAGAGTGTGAAGGAAAAATGAACCTTAAGAAACCTCGTTTCTGATAATTTGAAAAACAACAAAGGCAAACCAAGGAAATTTCAACCTTATGAAACCTCGTGTAGTAACAGATTCGGGAACAAACAAGGCACTAGCCTCGGTTTAGTCAAGTAATATAGTAATGAATAAATTCAATAAATTAAATATATTCGTTAATCAATGATTAGTAACACGAAGTAATTTAGTTAAGAATGCACCAAACTTTTTTTTTTTTTTAAAGACACGAACGAAAACCACTTATTCACTTGGTAACACTGGACACTGGATAAAACACGTCTGTTCACAAGGAAAGACTGATCACCGAGCTCTCTCTGTTTATCGCCTTGGTCTACGCACGTTTTTGGAACGAGGCCCCCGTCGGAATCAACGCTTTTTCAACGATATTCTGCTTCTTAAAATCTTGCAAAAGTACCCAAATCAGTATCCACAGCTCTTCAATGGCACCTGTGGTATCTTGGAGAGCATCTCATCGGCCTTGCATTCTTCGATCCTAGAGTCGATGCCGAGACCAAACGGAAGATGGTCGTAAACCTCCAACGTAACGAGAATACCACTGTTATTCGTCAATTGAAGCTTGAAGGAAACATTAAAGATTTGAATTTGTATGAAATGGTCACCAAAAGGATCCTGGGAATCTTCAATCTGTTAAAGAAAGAAAGAAGGAAGGAAGGCTGTGGAGGATACCTTCCTGAGGACCGATCCCAATTCCTGGACGGAGGATGATTGCTTTCAAGAGTTTCAACGCATAGCGAGACTAAGTTAGAGGCGGGACAGGAGCTGTGGCAGTCAAGGAAATCAAATATGGGGCCGATAGAGAAAGAGTCACCCTCTGCAAGAATGGACTGAAGACGCGTCGAGGCCGGATGGGAATGTAACTCCGGGAAGCACTTCAAACAGAAGGTTGAATAAAGAGGGAAAAAATAAACATGCTCAATAGTGAGAGGAACGTGACAATGCGGGCAAGGCTCAGGGAAATTTCTTGACATAAAGTGGCCATGGGAGTGACCAATTCTCAGATAAGCCAATAGAACTTCCTTATGCCGTGATTTATGATAAGAACAAAACCAATGACTAAGAACAGGCTTGAGACGGTGGAGTTTGTTTACACCGACGCCATCCCAGTCACGCTGCCACAGCGACCTGAAATGGCGGCGGAGGCAAGGAATGAAATCTGAGAAGGGCAAAGATTTAAGGGTAATAGGAAGAGAGCAAGCTCGCCTGGCCAGAAGGTCCACTTCCTCGTTACCAGCAATACCCACATGGGAGGGGATCCAACAGAAAGAAATACATCGTGCGGAATAAGCAGCGAGAAAATGGACTAATTGCTGTATCCTTCGGACTAGAGGGGTGTTTAGGATCATGGGATTCTAAGGATATCAGAGCACTGCGGGAATCCAAAAAAATAAACTCGGAGGGGGGGGGGGCACCAATATGGGTTAGAGCTTCCGAAATAGCAAAGAACTCCGCTGAGTAAATGGAAGTGTTGTGAGGGAGATGAATACTCCAAACAGTCTTACAAGGGAAATGAAAAACCGCCAAAGCGGCTACTCCTAACAGAGAATGGGAGCCATCTGTATAGATATGAATGGAGGAAGAGTGGCAATAAGGTGTTCACGGGACAAGGACAACAGGACAGTACTAGGGGTGGACCTTTTATCAAAGAGCTACAATCTTTGCAATAGGAGATCGGATGTAAAATGCATGGAGGAAGGACATGAAAGAGAGACTGGGAGGATCTGAGGTGGAGGAAGAGCATGATGAAAGAGGAAGGCATGCACAGCGGAAGTGATGTGCCAAGAATTGTCTGGAGGAAGAGTTGTATCAAGGGTAGTACAGAGAAGGGAGGAAGGAATCCTATGAGCACAGTAATAGCTTTTTGTTTAAAGGTAGTATGCACGATGGTACCGAAGGGGAGGAGAGTCACTCCGCCTGAAGACTAGCTACCGGTGAAGAGCGAGACTCCGGTAGCCAGGGGGGAGACCCCAATTATGAAGAGGGTCCAGGATTCATAATCGAGAGGCAGAAGCGGAGCCGTAGACCTCTCGGCCAGGGTCGTAACTAACGGGGAGGGGACATGTTCCCCTTTTTAATATTGGTTCTCCCCCAACTTTTGAACTGGGGAATTGAAGTCATCAGCGGGAACTGGGGGAATTGAACAGGGGGAAATGAAGTCATCGTAAACCTCAAAAACATCCTGCTGTGAGAGAACTGAGAACAAGAAACCGAGGGTAGTCAGGGTCAGAGCCATCGGCCCATACAAAAAGGTCGAAAGACTTGCGGGAATAAGACGTACAAGCAGTCTTAGAACGAGGACAGAATTTTCCGCAGCCAGAGGGGGAACAACCCTCTCAAGACGTGGTCTTCCAGTGGTAGAGAACTCGAGGGGCTGGTTGCCCACCACCCGAGTGCTAAAATTAATTTTATCCATAAAAATGATGAGTAAAGAAAACGGACCCAGGGGACGCAAGAAACTGCCTATCGGTGAGAAAGGGAGGCAGAGTGTAAACCACAGGGGTTACATCGTCCGTTTAAAAACGGGGCCGTGTGAAGCGAAAGTTTACCCCCCAACAGCGCAAAGACCCCAGCCGCCCAACCAGCCAACATGAAGCCCTACGGGCGTCACCTCCAGAGGACAGCTCTGGAGACCCATACTGGGAGCCAATGACCTTGGTGGCTCTTAGCCTGGTCTCTCCAGTAGCCTGTCCCAGCATGGATGACCCTTCAGGGGACTAAACCCCCACTGATGTAACCTACTGGGTCAGAACATGGGAGCTCACCCACCACAACAAAGTGGCCACTGCCTGGGAGTATAGGACGATTAATTAAGGCAACAAAATCCTTTGTTCTTATACAATACATACAAGATATTCATATAAGAATGAAGCTAAACAGGATAACAAATTCACTGAAGAATAAGTGAACAAATTCATAAAATAATAAAACAAACATCTGTTAATCAGCATAAATGTAATGAAATTATTATTTTAATAAAGTATCCACGGATGATCCTTAAAAATGTTAAACAGTTTCCTTTGATTTGACAAGTGGAGGCTAATCATCATAAAACTTTTGGGAAGTAATTTGCCAAATCTCGTATTATTACTTAATGTTTCCCAACAAATTCCAATGCATTCTTTATACTGTTCATTCTAATTAACTGATGTTTGTTTTATTCTTTCATGAATTTATTCATATATTTACTCTTTGTACCTGTTGTACCTAAAATAAAGTATTTGGTTGTTTGTTTGTCTTTCCTGAATTTATTAATCCACCCTGCTTAATTTCATTCTTTTATGAACATCTCATGTATAACTCCACTAAAGTGTTTCTATTGCAGAAGAATGAAAAGTTTTGTTTTTGTTTTTTAATTTTAGGCATCTTACAAATAAAAAGTAATTACAGAAAATAAAATAATAATAAGGTAAATCTCTGGAAGTAAATTTCATAAAACTAGAAAATTTGTGTGTGGAACTTTTACATACCTTGCAGAGAACAAGGAACTCTTCTGGGAAAATTAAATTTGAATTGAATTTAATTGAATAAGCTTTATTAGTAATAAAATAAATACTCATACACTGGCTTACAATGACATAAATAATTGTGAAGCTGGACTTATTTTATTTAATTTGGCCCTTATTCTTTACACTTTACTGTGCTCTTATTAAAAATAAAATTATTATTATTAATAAGAAATAAATAAATAAGTATTATTAATAGTTAAAGTATCTATTTATCTTAAATAATCATTATCCATATGACAAGTGAAGGTCATTAATGAAGGTATTATACCAATACCATACAAAGAAATCAATATTATACATGAAAGATAAGAACTGAATAATCACAATTAATGTCTTTAATCCTAGATTACATGCGACAAATGATTAAACAATAGTAATGTATATTAATCCTAGATTTTTATTAGTATGCTGTTATTAATTGGGATTTCAACTTGGTTTTAAATTAATTTACACAATATTTTTTATATCATCATTTAAATCATTCCATGGTTTCAATCCAATGAAAATTGCTAGTTTTTGAGATGAAAATCTAAATTGAGGAATAATATGATTTGATTTATTTCTGGTCGAAGCTTTAGTAGTTTTAGGTTTTTAAATAATGCACTCGAGTCATCAAGGAAATCAATATCAGATAATAACCTTATTGCTCTTTTTTGGATGACAAAGTTACCATTTAATGCGTTGTTAGTGGACTTTCCCCAAACAAGGGTGCACTACATTATATAAGGAAGAACAAGAGTATGATAGAGTCAATAAAACCTGTTTAGGGCCTACATTTCTAAGTTTAAACATTATAGTAACACTCCTTGAAATCTTTTTCATGATATAATTTACATGATTACTCCACTGCAAATTCTTATCTAGCACTACACCAAGAAAGAACAAATATTACATTTAAAAGATTTTTATCCAGTATGAACTTTTAAATGAAGTTGAAGGTTACTTTTCCATGCTGTACTGTAAGAATAAATATGGCATTTAAGAGTTTTTCTCTACTATTTTTATACTCTTTTTGGATTTTCCGTTTGACTGCCACCATTGAAACATAAGAGGTGAGTGCCCCCAGCCTTCTTTACTTAGCCTTATAAGGCTACCTAACGAAAATATCACGACCTAACCTAACCAATCATTAGTTCAACTGTACAACCTTGATGATTGGTTAGGTTAGGTCATGATATTTTTGTTAGTTAGCCTTATAAAGCTAACTAAAGAAGGCTGGAAGCCCTGATCTTCAGGTGATCCCCTTATTTTTCTGAGTACACGATTAAAACTTAAAAATTAAGCATGGATCTTGAAAGTAATTAAAATTGTTTATAAGAAACAAAATTTGAAGGGGAAATTAAGAAAAGCTTTTTTATAAAGTAACTTATTTTGTATCATCAAGACATTTCAGTTAAAATACAAAATGTTTAATTATGTTTCAATGGCGGCAGTCAAACGGAAAAGATCCCTCTTTTTTAGTGCTTTTTATAGCTGTCAGTGGGGCTTCCACCTGAAGCCAAAACTTCAACTATGTCTCTAACTTGGCCTAGTGTTCATTTAAGGAGGGTGACTGTTCCTTTTAATGCCCCAATTTGGATTTCTATCACCTGGGGCTGTCCTGGGATTGAATTCAGGTAAGTTGTTAAGTTGTTCTTCATCATACCTATTGCACCAACTGTGATGGGGAGAATGGCAGAGCTCTTCTTTTAATTCCCAGTTTTTCTTTATATCATACATAAGTGCCTGATATTTCGTAATTTTTTCCCTTTCCACTCTGTTGAGGCCAGTCATTTGGGACAGTGACCTCAATAAGTAAGGCAACCCTTTCCCTCTGGTCCCACACTACTATGTCCAGATTTACTACCTAGTTGTCTATAAAAGTGGCAGTTGGAATTACTGTCATAGTATATAGTATAATGGTTATTTCCAGTGACTGGTGCAGGTGTATGGTCCAGAGCATTTTTTAACCTAGCGATGGGTGATATGAATATCACCCAGTAAAGAAAATTTGTCACCCAGTAAATGAAATTTTAGGGTACTAGGCAACAAGGAATTTTCAAAATTTGTAAAAATAGAATTGTCTTGGAAGCCATATAAGTACATATAATACATGCACATATGCACATATTTATCCTAAATGTAAATATGAAATTTACATTGAATATTTATATATAGATAATGCTAGTGTTAGTTCAGACCACACAGGGATGGTGGCCTGATTAGGGAACATCCGGATCCATAGTATCCTTAATCCAGGGGTGTGCTGGGACTGGTTCACCCGAACCAGTTGTTAAATTTTGATTGGATCACCAAACCATTTGTTTGTTTTTAACAAATATTTAACAGTCAGTAGAAATTTATTTATATTTAAATTTTTTAAATTTTTTTTCAGGATTTTATAAAAAAAATATAGGTAGTATCACAAGCAGTGGTCATTTCAATATTTTATTTATTTTTTGATGAAAAATTAGTTCATTTTTAGATAATTATGTCATTAGTGAGTATAAAGAATGTGTTAAATAATTTCTGCCAAAATGTTACAAAATGCTGTTTGGAAAAGCTAAAATGCATTGGCTTCCAGGGCTCCACCCCAGACCCCACTGGGGGAGCTACCACTCACCCGAGACCCCCAAGCTTAATGACTCACACCATTGGCACTCGCCGATTTACACCCCTATCTGTATCAGAACTGGTTGTTAAGAAATTGGCAATACACCCCTGCCTTAATCCACCCCCCGACTTCCTGATCTGCCTTTGTTGCCCAGTGGGAAAAGCTTAAAAAATGCTCTGGTATGGTCCCATACAATTTTACTGCATTCAATTCAAATGCTGTCATGATCTTCCAGTGGATATATTTGCAAATTTTATTGTGTCTGGCTGTATAGTACCCATCTGCCATGAGCACCCTACAGCCTGATATTAGATGGCCAACACTTTCCACCTCAACATGACAGAATCTACACCTATCATTATTACTCAGTCCAGCCAGTTTTTTAAATGCATTTGTTAGGAGTGCAAAAACTTGGGCACCCATTATTAGTCACTGTCATATTGCAGAACTCCTATCCTTAGCCATTCCAATGACCCTTCTTTATTGATGTAGTCCTTCAGTAGTTCTTGATAGTACTTCCCATTCTTCTGCATGTTTGTCCTGTTGTTCCAGCACAAATCTTTTGTGACTTTTTCTATTAATGTGGCTGGTAGGTACGCTTTCAGTTTCTACTACTTCTGTCATATTATTCCCTCCAAAGTGCTGGGCCAGTTTGGTTATGGAAATATGTTGAGCTACCCTTGTGTTGTGGTGTTCATGAACCAGAGCTATTGTAGGGCTACTCGAACTCCTCAGATACTGCCCAATGCTGATGGGCGATGATTGGTGCAGCTGGTTAACCTCAGTCAATCCCATTCCTCCCAGTTTCCTTGGTAGGTATAATCTGGGAAGACACTAGTTCCAGTATGTTGTTCTATTTAGAGTGAGGATTTTCCTGGTCTTAACATCGTTTGTTTAGTTCTGATTGCGGCCAGTGTATTATCCCTATACTTAGGCTTACCATACGTCCCGTTTTGAAGGTCCAGTCCCGGTGTCCTGGTCAGTTTGTCATTTTGTCCTGGTCAGTAAAAACGCAAGAATAAAAATAATTTGCTGATTTGATTGTAGATGAATTTACAAAATTTTATGACCGATGTCTATCTTACATTGAGATGTGGGAAAATAGTTTTGGTGGAGGAGAATACTTTGTCTGGATAAACAACAGTGATATTAAATGGCCAGAAATTGAAACATCAGCTATAAAAATTAATGAAACGCTTGGAAATGCCGCAATAAACGTAGATGAACTGTTTGATGAAGTAGTGATTGCCAAGACATTTTGGTCTTGAAACTACGATATTTGGAAAATAAAGAATATAAATTGTGAAGAAAAATGGGCTCAACTCTCTAATCATTTTAAAGACCAGAACATTTCTGTGCATAACCTCAGCCGTGTTATGGAGTATGTTTTCTGTCTACCAGGCACTTCTGCTCCTGTTGAAAGGGTATTTTCAGTGATGAACAATGTATGGTCTCAGGAAAGAGGTCGAATGACCGAATCAACAGTAAAAGGACTAATGTACTGTAAACTAAACACTGATTTAAGTTGCAATGAGTTTTATGAAAAAATAAAAAATAAACTATTTCTAAGAAAGGTTCACGCTAGTGAAAAATACAACTGGTTCTCCAAAGAGTGATTCCATGCAGGTAATTGATATATTTTAGCCTTTATTTGTTTGTACTAAAGTAAATATTCTTTATAACTTCGTGTATGTTGTGTATCACATGTTTTCCTATTTTTTCAAGTAAAACCCTAAAAATGTCCCGGTTTGAGGCAAAGAAATTATGGTAAGCCTACCTATACTATAATTAATAACAGGGATGGCAAATTGATTTATAGCTGTTATTTTGTTCTTTGATGTAAGTTGGGTCTTGCAGATCTTTTTCAGTCTTTGTACATACTCTACTGATTTTCTCTTGCATTTGCCGGTGTTCTATATTACCACTTTTTTCTATTCCAAGGTATTTGTAGGCACTATCCTCTTCCAAGTCTTTAACCCTTATCCACCAGGATAAAGGAAGACTTCCCATATATATTTTGCATTTTTTTATCTTTATATTTATAATATATTGCAGACTTATGGAATGCGTAAATATGATGTACCATAATATTAGGCTTTGACACAGATTACTCACCCATTAAAATCCTTCCTTGAGCATCTGTGGGGTGGGGGAGTGGAGTAAAGGGGGAGGGGTTCAGCAGCTGTTCTGACTCTTGCACTGCATCACACAATTCCCAAATTGTTAGTTTTTGTTTTTTCGTTTTGATGCATTATATTTAGTTTTTGTTTTTTCATTTTGATCTATTATATTTAGTTTTTGTTATATTTGTTTTATATATATTTTAAAACTTTCGTAATGTATGATAGTCACGATAGCACTCACCAATACATAAGGGGACTTTGCACTCTGGGCACCAAGTAGAAACTTTTTTATCTTTTTTAGCACGTATTTCTGTGTTTTTACAAACATAGCATCGTCGCTGGCCTTTTGGTCTTGCATCGGTACCTGGTATTGCATCTATATAATGTATTGCCATGAAATTAGATGCAAACAATCTATCTAGTACATCAGTACTTTGCCTACCCCGTCTATGACTCATTAGCATTCCATATTTTTCAAGCAATTGCTTGATAACTGCCAAGCTAAATTTTCTATGAGATGAATTGGTGCCTGTTTTCTTTATATACATATTGTATGCATTCAGAACTGTCATGTCAAGTAAATGCAGAAATAGTTTTTTATACCAATTGACAGTTTTACGAATGCATTCAATTGAACTGACCTGCATATCTGATTTGTCTATCAGTCTCATATTTTTATTATAGTCAACTATACAGTCAGGTTTCATAACTGGTTCATGCGTATGGTAATCAACTTTGCCTGAATCAACCATTTGTCCTTTATGCACAGTAGACAGCATGTGCACATCTCTCCTGTCATGCCACTTCAAAACTAGTATTTTATCACTTTTCTGCAATAAACATGATCCAATTTTGACAGCTTCAAATTTTGGCATATGTTTCCTGTTTGTTCTTACAGTGCCACATGTTGCAGTGTTTTTTCCTAAAAGATATGCAGACAAGCTAGGGCTCGTATACCAATTGTCTGTATAGAGAATATGCCCTTTATCAAAGTATTTTCCCATAAGTTTTTTCACAATGGCACCAGATATACCGTGAATGTCATTTTTTGGAATGTCTACATCATTTACACTATATACAATTACATCAAGCACAATGCCAGTCTCAGAGTCATAAAGAATGAATAGTTTAATACCAAACCTACGTCTTTTTGAGGGTATATACTGTTTGAACGAGAGTTGTCCTTTGAATAACACAAGAGATTCATCAATTACTAGTTTTTTATTTGGATAATAAAACTCACTATATTTGTTTATGAGTCTTGTGAAAACAGCTCTAATTTTCCAAAGTCTATCTGCTTCATTTGGACTATTATTGTCAGCAAAATGCAAAAAACGTAGTAACTGGCTGAACCTATCTCTCGTCATGTATTTACTGAATGTAGGTGTTTCTATGACACAATCTTTTGACCAATAGTCATATATCACATGCTTTTTTATGTGTGCCATTAACATCATTAGTGCTAAAAACACATATAATTCAGGAACACTTGTATTTGTAAAAAATTTAATTTTTGAATGTGGCAATACTGGGGTATTTGCTATACAAAACTCATAATAACCATTTGTTTCCTGAACCAAATGTTCCATGAATTCATTATCAAAGTATGCCTCAAAAAAATCAGATTCATTCTCAGTATCACCACATGGAAAAGCGTCAGTAATTCCTGCACTTTCAGTATTAAAATCGGGTATTTCAGGTTCAAATGAACTGTCACACTGCTCCCACACAAATTCTGTACTAGGTTGAACTACCTCACTATTATCACTAATATTACAATGTTCACTAGAACTATTATTTGTATCATCATCACTAACTAAACTAGTGTCACTGTCACCAAAATCAATGTCACTATCATCAATTTTATTCATTAGTTCACTAATTTCACCTTCTATAAACCTACGCTTACACCCACGTGAAGTAGACGGTTGTTGCTCATCCTTAATGAGGGAAAAACTGTAATTACTTAATATCACACATTTATTAAAAGGTTTTTCTCTAGTATGACCTCTTAAATGCATTTCAAGGTTACTTTTCTTTGCTGTAGTGTACGAACAAATATCACATTTAAAATGCTTTTTGCTAGTATGCACCTTTAAATGCACTTGAAGCTTATTTTCCTGTGTTGCAGTATAAGAGCACATTTCACATTTGAAAGGTTTTATTCTCGTATGAATTTTTAAATGAATTTTTAGATTTTGTTTGAACTTTGTTTGGAAAGAGCAAATAGAACACTTGAATATATTCTTTTCTATGAACTGGTCTTTGTGGTTCTCATTATTCTCAAAATTAATAACATTATTTGCAGATGGAGTAGAGGCATTTTCAGTTTGTTTATGAAGGACATCTGCTTCTGAGTTCTGCAAGAATTATGTAAAATTAATTTAGTTGTTACACAGAGTTTATAAACCAATTACTCAGCTGAAGCCATAATATTTATGCTTTATATTTTCTCTGCAATAGAGAATGTGAGTACTTCTTCATTTTATTTTATTTTTTAAGTTCTGTTCTGTTGTGCTGTTTCTACACCATTTTTTCCTTACCATTGCTTTTTATCTCTGTCTTTTCAGATTAAATTTTGTTTAAATGAATAATTTACAGGTAGTTAGTTTTATATCTGTTCTTTTCTAAGAACTTTTCTCTGCACCATAAAAGACTTGTGGGACAACATATATATTTAATCATGTCAATGTGATCAAACAAGTTAAGGGCTAACTTGACATGCATCTGTATTTGTGTGGTTCAGGTCTACCACCCCACCCTCTATTTCTACACACACACAAACACAGAATTTTCACCATAAATGAAAGATAACATTGTACCCTAGCTTCTGTAGCTCAACTCTGCCTTACCTTCTCAACACTTTTGCATTCCATGCAAGTGCCTATTTCTTAACCCACTTACTGTTCTAGGCTAGCAAGCAGTTCACTTTGTGCTTCACCTTGAAATGACAGAAATTGCATCAAAACAGGACTAATTTAGAAATTTTTTTACAAAATGACGCAAAATGCGTCATTGGAACCTTTAGACAAAAAAATTTTTTTTTATTCAATTTGCAGCATTTGAGTGCAAAAGTATTAATGTCAAAAGGGTGCCTGCAAAGTTTCTAGAACTTTTTTTTTAAATTGCACACTGGTCATAAACCAATGCCACCCAAAGGGGAAAGTATGACTCATGATAGGTGAAGATTTAGCAGAAAGAGCACCTGTTTTTGCAGAAACTTATCATTTGATTTTCAAAGGCATTGGTGGACTGGATATTCAGTGTTTGTTGCAAAAACTGATTGATAGCAAGACATGAGTCAGAGCAGTATTCATGAATGGGTACAAAAATTCAAAGATGGCCAGATGACAGTTGCCAATGAAGACTGGAGTGGTTAACCACTGACTCCATTGACAGATGAAAAAAGGGACAAAGAGATGAGCTTGTGAAAGTGGATAGATCAGTAGGGTGCCTCCCATTAAGAATCTAAGAATATACACCTATATTAAAAGTATTTCATTTCGATTAATCTTGGTTGATTTGTGAAATTCCAATATTTTAATAAATGTATGCATTTGGCAACCTAATAAGTGTTACCATATATTAAGACATTTACCTCAAGGCAACTAAAAGTATCTCTCATAATCAAGGCAACTAAATGGGTAGACCCAAGTTTTCTTTCCCACCCTTCCTTGCTGTCTTCTGAGACAGAGTCCTCTTCCATGAAGGAAACCAATTCACAAGCAACTTAGATACGTTTTGTAAGAAATTAAGCCTTGTTAGTTTTTTGTCTTTCTCTCACATGTTCGTCATGGTTGTGTTTACTTGACAGTTGTTTCATATGTTCAATATATTAATTTATGAATACTAGTTGAAATACAAAATTCAACAAGCTTAAGCTGTGCCACTGTTTGACACAGTAACATTCAATTTTGTATAATTTCATTTTGGTTATGGGAAAATGGAGAGAGACATCATTACTTTTGTGTGAAACAGTATATGAAATGTACTGGTTCAAGTATGAAATCATACACACACACTATATATATATATATATATATATATATATATATATATATATAATATAATATTATACGCACACACACACTATATATATATATATAATATATATATATATATATATATATACACACACACACACATATATATATATATATATATATATATATATATATATATATATTATATATATACACACACACACATATATATAATTATATATACATATATATATATACACACACACACATATATATATACACACACATACATACATATATGTTCCCCGCAAGGGGGTTCTAAGCTCATGCTCTTGAGTGCTCTTTGTGCTCGTTTGTACGTGCTTGTTCCTGGAGGTTTCACGTGTGCCCTCCTGGCCCTAGCACCCAAGGATGATGGGGCTCGACCCTGCAGTCCTTGGTCTTTTTCCACTTCGACTGTCCCCTCCACCCTTTCTTTTTCCTCTGTTTTTCCTCTCACTTTTTCTTTGTTTTTCCGCCGAGATATGCCCTTTTAAATAGAGGCAAATCGGTTCTTCCCGAACTTAAAAAAAAAAAAAAAAAAAATACATATATGTTATAATGTTATAATATGTTTCAGACCAACAGAGACCCTAGGATCCACTCATGGCTGGTCTACCTGTGTTCGTAATTGTGTATTGTGCATGTCCTCCATGGTGGCGGAGGGGACCTACAATTTTACGGGGGTTCTGAACCACAAAGAACATAAGAACAAAGAAATTTTTATCGTGGGCACACTAGGGGCCACTTCAGCCCATCGAGGTGGCTCCACTATGTAAAAACTGCCTGTACATTGGCAACAACCAATTTTTACAAAACTAAATAATTATCAATTTAAAACTAAAGATAGAAACTCTGGATCCAGAGGATCAAGTCATAATAGACTACTATCTGCAAATATGTTACACTCCATATCTATTTATAACCAACATGCAAATATATCAGATCCAAAGAATCCAGTCAATTTCATTATGTACCCATCAATACCAGTACCTCGCCAACCAAAAATAAGTCACGGTCCATATCAATTGCGGACTAAGTCACAATTTACAACCATATACATTACAATATATATACTTAGGAGGAAAAGTGTAGGTGTGTCTGTAAAGACTGTACAGTAATGTAGAAATGTGTGTGCACCCATTTTGGGTCTCCCATTTAAAGGTGTTTGTGGGGCAAGTGAAAATCATGTTTTTTTCAATACCTCACAGTACTATGGGGCACCACTCGGCAGAGGAATCTCTCTAAATGGGGTGTGTAAGAACAGAGTATCCCCTAACCCAAGATGCTGCCTCCCTATATCCCACAACACTTGTGTTGAGCTGTGGGATCTATCCCCACAAAGCCTTAATTTTACTACCTTAAACTATACCCAATCTATCAACATACGCATCTAATCAATTTTTAAACATGTTTATACACGTGCTACTAATTACTTCTACTGGCAAACTATTCCAGCTATTTACTATTCTGTGCGTAAAAAAGTTTTTGGAAACTGTTGTCTCGAACCTTCTACTTGTCAACTTACACCCATTATTTCTAGTCCTATTATATTGAGATTTCAAAAAAGCTCTCTCTATCTACATTATCAAAGCCATTCATAATTTTGAACACCTGGATTAGATCACCCCTTAGCCTCCGAGACTCGAGTATGATCAATTTTAACTCCTTAAGCCTATCCCTGTACGACTTTGACCTAAGCAACGGAATCATCTTAGTTGCTCATCTTTGAACTCTTTTGATTTTGTCTATATCTTTGCACATATGCAGATTCCAAAATTGGACCACGTACTTCAAATGGGGTCTAACTAATGATTTATAAAGAGGAACTATAATATCGCGCGATTTGTACTAAAAATTCCAAGCTATAAAACCTAACACTTTGTTTGCCTTATTGACCGCTGCTGTACTTTGTTTTGCTACTTTTAAATCACCAGTGACTACAACTCCTAAATCTTTTTCCTGCTCTATGCTTGTTAACTCTTTCCCCGACATACTATACACAAATTTACCATTACGTGAACCTATATGCAAAATTTTGCACTTATCGACGTTAAATCTCATTTTCCATGTGACTGACCAACAAAAAATTTTATTCAGATCTTCCTAAATTTTACCTCTATCTTTGTCATTAATCGCCCTACCACTCAGCTTCATGTCATCCACAAACTTTGAAACTGTACTGACTAGGCTGACATCTAAATCGTTAATATATATAAGAAAAACAAGGGGCCCAATACAGAACCGTGAGGAATGCCACTCACTACATTAACCCAACACAACTCCCCTCCATCAACGACCACCTTCTGTTTCCTACCTCACAACCACTCTTCTATCCAATTTATTACTACACCCCTGATTCCATGAGCCTTAGTTTTTTCAATGAGTCTTTTATGCAGCACAGTGTCAAACACTTTTTGAAAATCTAAATACACTACATCAGCTGCCCGATGTCTATCATAAACATCAACCCCACTTTGGAAAAATTCTAAAAGATTAGTTAAGCAAGATTAGTTTCACCTAAAACCGTGCTGCGTATTTCTAACTAGTTTATGCAATTCTAAGTGTTCGACTATATATATATATATATATATACAGGGTGTCCCGTAAGTCTGGACCCATAGGGAAAAATAATAAAATTACAAAATAGTCCAAAAATTTATTACATAATCTGTTCAAAGTGTCCGCCGTTGTGTCGCACACATAGTTGAAGACGCAATCTCCACTGCGACAGCACTTTCTGAATCACAGTCGCAGAAATTTCTTGACACGCCTCCACAATGCGTGCTTTAAGGTGGAAAATGTTCTGAAGTTTGACCTCGTACACTTTGGCTTTCAAGTGGCCCCACAAATAAAAAACATA
>JAJOZX010006668.1:190000-200000 GCA_023014485.1 Bathynomus jamesi | reverse complement strand
CCAGGTTTACAAGATATGGAAGAAATTTCATTTTCTTTTTGGTTACTTTTTGGTAAAAAATGTAACTATTTACAGCAGCAGACATCACAAGTTTATAAAAAACTTTCTTCCACCATTTTAGTGACTTACGGTTCAAGTCGTACACAGAAAGTTTTTGGTCAGACAAGTCGACACCGCCCATTATTTCATTATACATTGCAATTACTTCTGGACAATTTATGTCAATCCTGTTCCCATCTTTCTGTTTTCTTTTTACAATAGTGTTTACTGGTTGATGACAATTACTTAGAGCTACGACGACTTTGCTATCCATCCACCGCACAGCTATAATTCCAGAATCGCTAACACGGAACTCAGACTCTCCTCATTTCAGTTGAGCTTCAAATTTTGGAACGTTTTTTCTTGTTTTTATACATGTACCAACTGCTGGGAATGGTAGATTTTGCATCATATTTACACTTGTGAAAAATCTGTCAAATGTTAGGCCTAAAAACTTTTTGGGACATATTGTCCCATTGGTATTTTATAATGGGACTATATATCCCAATGGTATTGAATGAAATTTTTTTGTCTATATTTTTAATCATTATTATCTCAAAATACAAATAAACTAAGAAATACAAAATAAACAAACAAGGAAATGCAAAATAAAATAAATGAACTGCCTTTCAGTTATGATATGAAGTGAAACATGCCTGGCATAATGGCACTTCACATGCAGAGCATACAAATTTTTTTCTTTTATCAATTTTTGACTGCGCACATTTGGTGCACCGCCTCCATCCATGACGTTCTTCCGAATATTTTCACAGAGTTTGTTTACTACTCTTTCTCCTAAAGTACCAGCAGTGGGGGCATCCTCCTTTCCACTGTAAATATTCAGATCATAAGTATATCCACTCTTTGCATCACATCGTTCCCATACTTTGATACCTCTTTTGATTGGTTTCAAAGGCAAATACTGCTTCATGGCAGATCGACCTTTGAATTTGACCATTGACTCATCTATGCTCTGGAATGTACTCTCTGACATTGCTTTTGGAAAAGTATGCTTGAAACAGTTTACCAGTTCTTCCACATAATATAATTTATGAGCATCAACAGGTTTAGCCAGATGATTGAAGTACATTTTAGAAAGCAAAATTTGGAACCTATTCCTAGCTATGGCTTTTCTTATGAATACATTTCCCAATGACACATTATTAGACCAGTAATCGCTTTGATTTGGAACACGACTGTAACACATTACAAATAGTACTCCCAAAACAATCATTATTTCTCCCTCATCAGTGTGAGAGACGCAAGCATTTTTGTCGCAGTTATGGATATCTATTCTCTCATTTGTACAATTTGATATGAACATAAACAAACTTTTAGGAAACATCAATTTGAATGCTTCAATTTCACTTGATGGTGGACTTAGCAAAATGAGGGGATTGCCTGGTTCATATATAGGAACTTTGAAGCGGGGACTAAAAGATTGCGATGGTGGTTTCCCCCAAATTATGGGGTCATCACTCCTATTTGGTGTTACAACATTGTTAGTTTCATTGTCTGAAGACATTGGTGAATTTGAACAAGAAGAATCACTTTCACTTGCAGTTTCAGAATAAACAGATTCTTCTTCTGAAGATGAGAATTCATCATCGCTGCTACTCTTGAAACTAATGGCATCAATCTGTTCATCACTTAGTCGTTTGGTCATCTGAAATGAGGATAATAAAAAATGAGTATAAAATTAAAATTTATAATACGGTATAAATTATAACAACTATAAAATAATAAGATACAATAATATACCGGTATATAGTAAAAAAGAATAATACCGGTATAGCTAGGCCTATATAAAATAATAAGATATAATAATATACCAGTATAAAATAAGAAATAATAATATAGGACTGTATAAAAAAATAGAATAGAATAATATATAAAAATATATATATATAATATATAGTATAAACAAGGAATATAAATATAAACTAATAATAATTAAAATGTTAGGATAATACCATTGGGATTATTTGTACCACCGAAAACTACCACTGGGAGAAAATAGCCCATAACTAGTTATTTACATATTTGATTGATATACATGGCACTAAATGGTACTACAATACAACTTGACTCTTCTAAACTATTTTCACACAAAAAACATTTACATAAAACACTGTTTGACCAGCAAAAAACAAGGAAAATGAATGCCTACCTTCAAATGCGTCCCACCCTCGCCTGTGTTTACGAAGCAACTGATCGGAACAAATTGGTTGCCAGATTTTCCATCTGGCTAATTTTAGAGACCAGATAATAAAGTACCATTGGGACGAAGAGCTGTTGAATTTGAAGCAAAATTAAGTCCAATGGATTTTTTCAAAATCCCATTGGGACCTATTATCCCGATGGTAGTCAAAGGGCTAGAGGACCGGATCCAGTATCCGAAGGGCCGTACGGGAGGTGGAGCCATACACCACACTCCGATAATCTAATTTTGACTGTACCAGGGACACGTACAAACGGTGGAGTGTCCGCCTATCCGCGCCCCATGTAGTATGCGACAGATGTCCCAGCAAATCCAGGGTACGTCTTGCAGACTCGCGCAGCCGGCAAAGGTGGGGAACCCAGCTCAAACGGCTGTCGAAAACCATACCCAGGAAACGCACTGACTGAACGAGGGCCAGAGGCTGACCCCCCCGAGTGTAAGATCAAAGGTCAGGACAGCGCCAGATCCCCGTCTCCTCAGCGGAAGGAAGGCCACACACGAAGTCTTCGGGGAAGACAGCGTAAGGCCCACCGACGACGCCCAGCGTTCAACCCGATTGACCGCGAGTTGGACCTGCCTCTCCACGAGGGGGGGACTCGTCCCCGCGGCATAGACAGCCAGATCGTCGGCATAGATGGAACATCGCACCGAGGGCGGAAGGGCTCCCGGTAGCGCAGACATGACCAGATTGAAGCAGGAGACGCTTAAGACACCCCTGGGGCACCCCCTCCTCCTGAACATACAGGTCAGATAGGGCCGCCCCATTACGGACGCGGAAAGGGCGACGGCAGAGGAAGTTACGAAGAAATGTGGGCAAAAAGCCCACAAAACCAAGAGACTTCAAACGGTCCATGACAACTCCCCGGCGGGTTGTGTCATAGGCCTTTTGGACATCAAAAAAGACGGCCAGAACAAGATTCCGGCGGGAAAAGGCCTCCCGTACATCATGACCAAGGAGAAGGGGGTCCAGAGTACCCCGAAATCGACGAAAGCCATACTGGGTCGGGGGGTATAACCCAAGCGACTCCAGTGTAAAGGAAAGTCGGACAGCCACCATCTTTTTAAGGAGCTTGCATAAGCAGCTCGTCAAGGCAATAGGCCGATAGCCCGCCACCTCCGCCGGATCCTTCCCCGGCTTAGGTATCGGGACCACAATCGCCTCCCACCAACGGGAAGGGAATGACCCCTCAACCCACACCCGGTTGAAAAGATCCAGCAAGAAGTGTAGGGCCATCGGGTGCAGATTCCAAAGAAAGTCATACGGAATGTCATCAGGGCCAGGGGCGGAAGAACGACGGGTTGCCAAGGCAGCCCGAAGTTCCCGCATCATAAAGAGATGGTTATAGGGCTCGTTCCCAGGCGGCGGGAACGTAACATTCGACAAAGGACGATCCACAGCTGAAGGCGAACGGGAAACCGCAGCAAAAGCCCCAGCCAGCCGATCGGCCACAGCAGCAGGATCCGAAATGAAGCCATCCCCGTCCCGAAAGACAGGGCGACTAGCAGGGACCGGCTTCCCCTCGATACTACAGACCTTCCGCCACACAGTAGTAGAAGGGGTAGACGAGGAAATGCCGGACACAAAAGCACGCCAAGAGGCCTGACGGGCCAACTTGAGAGTCCGGCGGGCGAAAGCCTTCACCCGCCACATCTCAATCAAGTGGTCCACGCGCCGGGTGCGGTGGAAGCGGCGCGTCGCCCTCTTCCTCTCGCACACCACCCGGTGACATGCTGGAGTCCACCACGGGACGCTACGCGTCCGCGGGTTACCGGAAGATCGAGGGATACAGTCCTCCGCGACGCCCATCAATACCCGCTCGAAGAACTCCAAGCTTTCATCCACAGAACCAAAGCTCAACACCGAACGGGTAATGACGGAACGAGCTCTGAAGGATGGCCAGTCAGCCCGCGCAAGGCACCACCTCGGTCGAGACGAGACACCCGGCTGCGGTCCGACCGGCTCAAGACAGACGGGGTAATGATCACTACCATAAGAGTCCCCCAACACCTTCCACGAAAAATCGAGTAAGGCATCGAGGGACACCAAGGAGAGATCAATACAGGTAAATGAACCCGTGGCATGACTCCAGATTCCTGGGATCTTGGGAGCATTGCTCCAGTAAATTTGACCATGAGAAAAAGTAAATTTGGGTTTGGGTTTTGTTCATCCGCTAGACCAGTGTTTCCCAACCGGGGGCCATGGCACATTTGAAGGGGGCCACAGGAAAATGTTATTTTGTAAAATAGAGTTAAATCTGCATATTACCTACTGAAAATAATGCTTATGGGGGCCACGGGAAAAAATAAGGTTCCTAAGGGGGGCCATAAGCCAAAACCGGTTGGGAACCACTGCGCTAGACGTTATGCAATTTTTTTGCGTATACGTTCTTGTACAAACCAATTTTTTTAAATTACATATTTAGTTATTTTAAGTTTAGTTGGTAATTCCATATTTAACAATTATTTTTATTTTTTGTTAAGCTTCAATGTTTTGATAATTAAAATTTTATTAAAACGTATATTTTTTTAATATAAAATTATCAGGATTGGACTATGTTCCATTGATCTCGGCCAGGTTTGATAAATTGGCCAGATAATTACTTGTGTGGTTTTAAGTAATCCACCATGACTCTAGAATTGAAAAGTTTAGTTAAGTTTAAACTTACTTTAACTTACCTACTTTTACTTACTCTTCCTTACTTTTACTAAGTTTAAAGCACTTACTTTTACTTACTTTCATTGTACTATATTTACTTACTTTTACTCACTTTTACCATACTATATTTTACTTATTTTGTATTTTTTCAGGTAGTCAATAATCAATAATGGATCCTAATATTGATGAAGTTGGAGAGAAAAGTGAGGGTGTTAAAAGGGGTTACTTTTCTATTCAATGCAAGAACAAATATTCAAAGAAGCAAAACTGGGAGGAACATTTTAATTCCAAAAAAAATATTTGTTACAATACAAGAGGTCCCAGAGTTTGGGCCCACAGCTTAGATATTGCAGTAAAGAAATACCAGGATGAAGTGCAGCAAGAGATACGGCAAAGCAGTCATTTAGTTTGTTCACAAAATGTGCTAGTGCTAGACCTCAGAAAAATGAACCAACTTCATCAACTGCTAATCTAGAAAATGAAACTTTTTCACTAGATGTTTCACAGACTGAAGAAAGTGCTTCTCCTCCACCTAAGAAACAAAAGGTAAGTGAGGAATCTGCGCATCAGACTAACGAAACTGCTTTAGAGGAATTTGAAAATTCCCAAATCCAGAAGACATTGAATGCAATTTTGCGCCTAACAAAAGAAACTCACCAAGCTGTTGTGGTTAATAAAGAGAAGAGTCAAAATATGCCTTCAAGTTCAAGTGTTGCATCCAAATCTAATAAAGCAAAAAGCAACAAATTTGACATTTCCATAGCCCATTTAAGCAAGTGTAAATCAATACAAGAAATCCTGAACAATGATTTGATCAAATCTACATTCAAATTGGTGGAAAAGAAGGATCTAGGGCATGCTGATGATTCATTTTCAGTACCAAGTGATATAATGGAAAACATTGCAAATAGTGACACTAATATGCCTGATGTAGATATAGCTGTTGAGGATGAAGATGATCTACAGATCTACAGAAGCTAAGGCTAACAAAGACCCTAAGATCCACTCTAAGGTTAGCCCGAGAGAAAGGAAAGAGTAGCGGGTTAAGAGAAGAGAAGAGAATAAGGGGTTAAGTAAGAGCAACACCTATCACTCATGGGTTAACATTCATTCAGAAAAAGAGGAAAAGTGTCTCACCATCATCATCCGCTGGCCACTGCCAACAAGTCAGAAAAATAGTCGGAGAGAATAGGAGAGGGGTGAAAGATGAAAAGAAGTAAAATAAGAACGCTTACAAACCATGCAAACACAGTCTTAACTCACTGTCATACCATGCAAACTACAAACATGCAAGAAAAGAGTTAGAGACATGCAAAGTAAGGAGAGGATAAGAAGGAAAAAAAAAAAAAAAAAAAGTAGGTAAAGTTAAACAAAAAGTGGGTTAGTTTACGCTATGAGCTACATCTACATTCATGTTAGTCTAATTTTTTTTTTTTTTTTTTTTTTTAATAATTTGGATAATCAAGAAGATATTGATGATGCTTCTGATGATAAAATGTTTACATTATATTGCATAGCTTGCACAGACCACAAAGCATGTGCTTCAGACAAACATTCTAACATAAAAGGTTACTTCAATGTTAAAGATTTAACCTATGTATGCAAACAAAGAGAAAATCAAGAGAGATGGTTTAGAAATCTGAAAACCCACCTGAAGACACATTTAATTAAACTTCAGCATCATCAAAGAGCTGCTGTTTATGAAGTGATGAAAACATCTTCTCGGAACACTACTAAACGCATAGAAGACTTATGTGGCAACATCTTATACTACATAATGAAAACAAACACTGCATGGGCTCTATATCCAGTACTTCTAGCTGTATTACATAGGTCAGGTTGTGAGGTTGGAAATTTGAATCATAGCACACATGCGTGCGAGACAATTTGTGAGCTATTAGATAATCAACTTAAAGAACAAACTGTAAAGTGGTTCTTAGAACAAACTTCAGTAACAATAACAGCTGACATTGGAACAATTTTGGGATTAAGCATGCTAGTTGTATTAGTTATGAGTGAAGAAGATAAGACTGTAAAACTTGCTGGGATAAATTTAATATGCAGCAAATCAGGAGTTTATTTGGCCAATGAAATTTTTGATGTGTTGAAGTCTCCTAATCACTTGAAACTATCTGAAGAAGCAATTAAATCCAAGGTATCTGGAATGGTTGGAGATGGGGCTTTTTGTAAGGACAACGAGCCATTTAAAAACGAAATGAAAAAGTTGTTTGGAGAAAATTTCAAATTTCGATGGGACTTAATGCATCTTGTGAACAGAGCCCACGTTGATGCATTGAAGAAAATTTGTAAACTAAGTGAGCTTTTAGACTTTATTCAGAATCACTCTTCAAATCTGAGATCAGGCCTTGACTATACCAATATGGTTCTTGACAATATCATTGGTTTTGAGAGACCAAAACTCAAATCTGATACTCGCATGGTTAATTACGAATTTGATCAATTTGACAGATTTGTGGAAAATTGATTTTTTTTTTATCATCCACAAGAGAAAGAAATTAGTGCCAAGTTCTATGTATTGATTTCCTATGTAACAAAGATTATGTTGCAAGTAGCTCAAAAAACCACAGTTAGTGCAGAATTTGTAGAAAATATATTTTATAAAGAAGGAGGGAAAACTGTTATGTTAAGAGTGATGGAAACAATTTCCAAATTAGCTAATGGAGGAAATGCAAATGATGTAGTTTCTGAATTTAAGCACGATACCACAGGGCAGCAAAAGGAACTAACAGCTGAGGATTACATCCTAAATAAAGTTTACAAATACATCAAGAAACGTTCTGATTACTACCAGGTTGCTGAAGTTGCTAGACCATCCAGAACCAGATCTGAAAGTAGTTTTACAAAAGACTCAGTGATAAATTGGCTGACAGAATATATAGAACAGCTGTGGAAAGGAATCACAGAGAGATTAAAGCATTTTGATAAAGATGGATCAACTGCCTGGAGTGAAGCACCAGCTGAAGGGACATTCTCCATTCTTGGTTACATTGTTGAACACAAAGAATCTATTAAGCCATCTCATTTGACTAAGCTGTCCAGAATTGTGAAGGAGGGTCCAGCTCCAGGCACTAGATCTGCTGTAATGATCACACAGAAAGCCATTGATCAGTGGCCAAGCATACATGGTGGTAAATTCACAACAAATGCCTACATGCAAGGTCTAACATCGTCCACTGTTGCTGCTGCAATGAATAAGTAAACTTAAGGTGAGTTATAAACTGTACATTATTGTATTATTATGTTTAGCTAAAACAATTTGTAATTGGTATGTCATCAATTCAAGAGTTTACTATCATTAACCTATCTAGTGGTGTAAGGGGAAAAAAAGTAAATTCAGAGCTGTGCTCCAGTAAATTTTTTCAAATCTGGAGTCATGCGAGAAGGAGGGTCATGAGGAGGAATATAAATCGAGCAGGCACTGTACTGGCGATCTAAAAATAGTCGCACAGCCACAGCCTGCAAGGAAGTGCGAAGAGGCACACCTCGCGATGGTAACGAATGATGCACATAAATCGCCGCACCCCGCCGGCGTATGTGCTCATCCGGGGTGCAAGGGAAACCAACATAGCCAGAGAGACGAGGGAGTCCCCGCGCAGCCAGGATAGTCTCCTGGAGACAAACACAGGAAGGCCGCTCGCTATTCAGCAGGGAGGCAAGGTTCTCCCAGTTAGCTAAAAGCCCCCTACAGTTCCAATGCAAAATGGAACTGTAAGGGAAAGTGGCATTATAAGAGGCAGAGAAAACAGAGAAATAGCCACGGACCAAGCTGAGCAGCAAACTCAACGGTCCACAACCAGGGAAGGAATCGGCTTCCCCGACTTACCCCGAATGGGGGGGTAGGGGCCACCGACCCCGCAGCTGCTTCACCCGTAGTAGAACGAGAGGTGGAGTGGAACAGGGAGTTCAGAGGGGGGCTCCCCTGGGGGGGGGGGAGACGACGAGATGGGCCCAGCCGAAACCCGCGACTCCCAACCAGAGGGGGGCTGGGGAGAACCAGATGTTCGAGGACTTGTCAAACATGACAAGCACTGATGGGGGGGGGGGGGGGGGGAGGTCCACCACAGGTGGGAGAGGTAGATCCAGGAAAGAGACCCGACCACTCTCAGCAGGAGCCGAAGGGAAAGAGACTCCATGAAGAAGGGCCAGGCTCCTCTCGACCGGGTCCACCATGGGAACCGAGTCAGTAATCGAGGGTGTCATGGGGCGGTGTACCTCAACCGACACGCGGACACTGGTCGGGGCACCGGGAGGTGACGCCTCACCAGCCCTCCGTATAGCGGGCGGAGTCCCGAGCGGATGAGGAGCGGCCTCCGGTGAAGAAGGGGAAGCAGGGTGAGCAGCGGTCATGATCGGGTCTGGAGGACTCCGACCACGGCGACGCTTCCTCCTCCCCTTCGGGGCATCACCTTCCCCACCCGAGAGACGAGTAGGCAAGGATCCAGACCCCAAGGCTGGAGAGGGAGAAGGGGCACTTGTAGGCAGGGAATCAGATGGGATGTCTGAAAGTGAGGCAGAGGAACAAGAAGGGCCCGCGTCGCCAGGAGGACCACCAACCCCCGGAACTTCCAGGGGGGGCACCACTCTGGTAGATGCCGGGGTAGCACGGGAGGGGCCCGAGGACCCGCCAGGGCCAAGAGCCGCAGCATAGGACAACCCTCACCGCGGCTCCCGGTCACGGACCCTATCGCGCACTAAGGAATTCGGTAGTCCTTAAGGACCGCACCTCGAATTCAAACTTGAAAACGGGGCAGTCCCGAGAGGAAGGGTGGGCCCCCGAGCAGTTCAGCACCGCGGGGGCTTCGTGCATGGGGTAGGGTGCGCAGGCCCACCGCAGCGGACACATAGCTTACCCTCACGGCGGCACGCAGAGCTAACATGGCCGAACCGGTTGCAGCCAAAGCAAAGAACCGGGTCAGGCACATATGGTCGCACCGAAAACTCTCACGACCGGCGATCACCCATGCCCCAGAACACCTGGGCCGGAGGCACAAGGGAGTCAAAGGTCAGGAGCAGACGGGGTAAGAGCACCATCCCGGCGCAACGAAAAGCGGAAGACCTTCGTT